>PVIA01006197.1:0-101199 GCA_004024845.1 Tonatia bakeri
TGTGCAAAGAACCAAACACACTGAAGTCACCAGGCCTTAAAACACCTTAAAAGGAGTGTTTTGACTAATCAATAACAATTTTCTTTCTTGTCACTTGCCTCCTACATATGAAAAATTGGAAGCCAGAAAACAATATTTAAATATTCTAATTAATTAAATTTTTTTCCATTTTACTGGCTTATATGAACCTGATTCTAACTTAATACAAAACCCTTATTAGTCAAGTCCAGGTTCATATCCATTTTAGAGTTTCAAATAGATTTGTTCAAAATGGGGCCTGAATTGTTTATTGAGTAAGCCTTCCTTTCTTGAGCTATTTTGAATATTTTCTCTATAATTGAAGAGGAGTCTTCTTCATGGTAAAGTTCTTAAGCTCTCTTGAGCCACAGTCCTCTTTAAGAAGCTGATGAACACCGTGGACCTTCATCCCTGGAAAATGAATGTATATGTACCTGAAACACATCCACAGACTCCCAAGGGTTCCAGGAACCTCAAGTTTGTAACTGCTGGTCTAGATGTTCTTTCATGGTTGACTGGTGAAAGTCTTCATACAAGTAGTGGTCCTAGAAGCTTCAATGTGTAAAATAGTGATTCTGGGGTCTACTAGTCCCACAAGGAAACCACTCTTACTGAATTTAGGATAATTGAATTTTTTAGGCTATTGAATTGTGCCAAAGGATCACATATTAATTAACTAAGGACAAGCTCTCCCTTCCAAAATATCCCTATTTCTCCCCCTGAAAAACGTAACACATTAGTATGTGTCACCTCTGTCCACACCCAGCAGAGCACTGGGGTCCTCTGCAGTGCTATGCTTCACGTCAAGGTCAAATGAAAACGTCATCATAAGAATGGAAAACTGACTCCTAGATGAAGAAGCATCAAACGTAAGATATTTATAAATTGAGAATTGCAGCAGCTTCTAGGATAGGAAGGGCAGCACATGAAGCATGGAGTTCACTTCTTTGTTTTTTTGTTTATTTTAAAAATATTCGTAATTAGCTGATTCGTGTTAGTCAAGAGACTATTTCTAATTTTCAAAATGAATAAAGAAACACCCTTTGCTAATTCTTTCAGATGGTCTTAAGCATTTGGGATTTATTAAACAGATGGGGAGCGCTAAAGCCCTGTCTCCTCAGCTAAAATGTTACACATAACCATTTTCCTCTTTGTTATCCTATAAACCTGCCAAGGTAGAAGATGGCAACGTCTTATTCCCCTCCCCCCAGGTTTATATTTAGTTATATGTCAAATAGTTGACTAATCCTGAGAAAACTCATTTTAATTTCTTTATTTTCAGAATGGAGACATGAATACTGCCTGACATGAGGCTTGTGGGCAGTCATTTAGATCAAGGGTCTCCAGCCCCCGGGGCGTGGCCTGTTAGGAACCAGGCCACACAGCAGGAGCTGGAATTACAGCCTGAGCTCCACCTTCTGTGCTAAGAAGGTTGGGGGCCAGCTAAATTAGATTGTATCTGTAGGTACCCATCACTTTATGAAGAGGTAAAACATGAAGTAGTAAAACAGCAGTTAAAGGCAGACTGCATACCATAAACCTAAAACAACCACTGAAATGGAAACAGCAAACCATTATAGCCAATTAATGAAAGAGATAAAAAGATCCAGAAATATTTAACTAATCAAAAAGAAGGCAGAAAACAGTACCTGAAAAATATATGGATAAGTGGGAAACAAATGGAAAGTTGACAGATTCACACCCAGTTGTGACAATAATCACATTAAATAGGAATAGTCTAAACACCACACTTACGAGTGGAGATGATCAGATTCCATTTTAAAAAACCGAGGTCCAACTATACTCTGCCTATAAAAAATACATTTCAAATATAAATACACAATAGTTCATATGATATATACAAAGATGGGAGATAATATGCTATGCTAACTAGCACTATCAAAACAAACCTGTTATATTAGTATTAATATCAAAAAATAGATCTTAAAGTAAAGAGTATTATCAGGAATAAATAAAATTTTTTCACAATGATAACTAGATTGGCTAATTGAAAGTACATAACCATCTTAAATATTGATGCACCTAATAATGGAGTCTCAGGACATGTAAGCAAAAACTGATAGGCAGGAACGTAAAGTGGACAAATCAACAATTTTAGCTGATGTAGTTCAATATCCCTTTCTCAATAATCAATAGCATAAGCAGACAAAATGAGTAAGTAAAGAAGCTTTGAACAACACTATCAATTAACTTCACTAACTGACACAGAGTTTTTCATCCAACAACAGCAGAATTCACATTCTTCTTAAGTGCATGTGGAACATTTACCAAGATAGATCACATTCTGGACCACCAAAATGCCCAATGTGAAGAATTTAAGTTATATTAAGTATATCTCCTGAAGACAGTGGAATTAAATAAGACATCAATAAAAGAGTAATCTCTAAAAAATCTCCAAATATTAAGAAATTAAATAACACACTTCTAAAAAGAAAAACCACAGGCCAAAGAAGGAATAATTAAATGGAAAATTTAAAGTTATTTTAAACTGAAAGAAAACAAAACACAACATACAAAAATGCATGGGATACTGCTAAATCAATACTTAGGAGGAAATCCATGGCATTAAACTAGTAGATTGGAAGAGAAGAAAGGTCTTAAAGTAATAATACTATTTTCCCCTTTATAAATTACTAAAAGGGAGAGAAAATGAAGATGACAGTAAGTGGAAGAAAAGGAAATATTAATGATCAGAAATGTAATTAAAGGAAATACAGTGAAGGTGGAAACGACAGACAAACTGACCTGTGGAGTCAGTGCTGTCCTAATCAGGGTCCCAACAGGATTTTCTTGCGAAAGTTGATGAGCTGATTTGTTAAACTTCGTGTGTCAAGTTAAATGATCTGAAGCAGCAAAAAGCTTTGCGAAAGAGGAACAAAACAGAAGAACTAACATCATCTGACTTCACAACTTAATATAAAGATATAGTAGTCAAAGACAATCTGGCATTAGTGTAAAGAAAAACAGATACTGTCAATTCTTATTTTTTAAAAAAGTTTCTGTATTTGCAAATTCACCAACTTGCTAATATTTATCAAGGGCTATGAGGAGGCTTTTGAAATAAAATATATATCCATAAGTTTGATTGTGGTGATAGTTTCACAGATGTATGCACATGTAAAAACTTACCAAGCTCCATACTTCAAATTTGTGCAGCTTATTAAATGCCAATAACATTGTTAAAGAAAATCAAAGACTCACTCAGTATTTACACATGCTTCTGCCATGCTGGACAGATTTTCACATCACCTGACGGCTTACTAATTTGAAGAGAGTTTGAAAACAACAAAATATGCCAAATATTCATTGCACTGAGCAGAATATAAACTTCTTCTATGATGTTTCAGAGGACACATCGGACTCCATTAGTACCTTCAGTCATCAATATGAACGTGGATAATCACATTTTTATGGAGCCAGCAGTTTGGGATAAATGTCAATGTTTTTAAATTCCTTCTCAATACCCAAATATATGCAGGAGAATAAAAATCCTTCCATAGACAAATAACTTCGAATATTAGAACTATCAAAATCTTTTATCCTCTGAACCAGATTTCTCACTGTCAGAGAAAAACATTACAAACAAGCAAGGGGACAAGAAGAACGTGAATCTTTTGGTACTTGATTAGTCGGACATCAGTATGCACTCATGTGTAGCTTAATATATGCAGACGGACGCACACAGAAGCAACTACAGATATGTATGTACAGACTGGATAGTCCACTCGACAGAAGTGTCCTAGCCTTGTCTTAGCAGCAGTGCTGACCCAGCAGCAATGAGCAGACCTGTGCCCAGATCTTGGCTCTTCTACCACTTTCAGTAAAAAGAACCAGGCCTCCTTGGAGAAATGACTGATTCTAGAGTTGGGACAAGAAAATACAACATGAGCCTGGGGCATCTTACAGTACCAGAAAGCAAATAAATATTCAAAACAAAACAAAACAAAAAAGATTGGGGTTTCTCAAAAGAACAGAAGAATCCATATTAAAGAGTTTCCAATGGCTAAAGCTGGAATAATTTAAGCAACAAAATAAATAGCAGGGTGTTTGACTATGATTCAAAGTATAAAATAAATATACATAAGTCCATGCTAATATAAATAAATACTAAACTAACTAAATAAATAGGGGTAGATGTACCTTCTTTATAGAATTCCAAATCTTATATGTAGATACCCCCTACCTAGAAAGTAAGGGTTAATTCCCTTCCAACCTTGAACATAGGCTGGACTTAGAGACTCACTTCCAAAGAACAAACTATGAAAGGGGAAAAACAGTAGCTGTCCAATGGAGAGTCTTGGAAAACACCATCCTAACTAAGTGACCGGAGCTGCCATTATCTATAATGAATCATGTTGTTAGCAGGTACCCTTTAGTGTGATGTGATGAGAAGAGCTCGTTACCCCTGCGGTATTCTTCTCTGAAGTTCCCAAGCCTACTCTATACAGGAGGAAAACATCAGAAAAATCCAAACAGAGAGACCTCTTGTTAAAATACCTGACCATTACTTCTTCAAAATGTCAACTTGTAAAGACCAGAGGAGATTACGGAGACATCTAACATAAATACAATGTGGTATCCTGAAACAGTAAAAAGGCATTAGTAGAGAAGCAGGTGAAATCCAAATAAATTCTGGAGTTCAATTAACAGTAACATGTGAATAATCATCTCTTAGTTTTGACAAATGAACCATAGTGTGCAAGAGATTACATTAGGAGAGTTTGAGTGATGGATATACAGGAACTTTATGCTCTCTTCCCACCTTTTCTGTATATCTACAATTATTCCAACGTAATAGTTTATCTTTAAAAAGTTTCATTCTCTCATTGAATTGGTTAAAAGCCTTCAAAGAGTGACAGAAGGTTGTCATTAAATTGCTCAACTGGACAAATGAATGCTGAGATTTGAATCTTCCCTGTGTTACGGGGAATATTTTTCTGAGTAGGAAATGGTCATTTGGTTGTTGTCTGTTGCCCTCGCCCCAGAAACAACAAAAACTGCATCTTCCCTTGTGACAGCCCTGGTCATCTCTCATATCGCCCCTTACAGGAGAAAGAAGACTATGACCACGGACTGCATGTGCCGTGATCTCTCATTAAAACTGGGCAGTCAAAACCTGGGCCCGGCTGGTGGGTCACAGCACAGGGTTCTGATAGCCTCAGTGTTGGCAGGTGGAGAGGTGAGCTGGAGATCAGTGAATCTTTTCGCTTTAAGCAACCTGAGCAGCTCAGCCAGCTTGATATTTTAAATGCAGCAAAAAATGTAAAAACATGACTTAGATGTACTCAAATGTATGTCATCCTTCCCAAGAGGCAGCATCACATGCTTATCCAATTTGCCAGCTGACAATTTGGCCATCTCACTGTCTGCGACTCAAAACCAATTCAAACAGACACGTTGCTCATTCTGAGTGATGTTAGGTGGACATGTCAGCAGCCAGACTGCTCTGCTGCTCTCACTGGGTAAGTTCCTCTGTGTTTTAGTTTCTAACATTTTAAGAGGAGAGCCTACCTTCGAAGGATGTGTGAGAAGCCCAATCAATTTCAAATTACACTTTCTGGAAATGTCACCCATCTGGTAGCACTAGCTCCAAGAATAAATTCATGACAAGTTTGAAAAATGCCCAGCACTCTCCCTTATAATTCATTACCATACCCACCAGCTGATCTCTTCCCTTAAACAAATTTTCTTCATCACAGTGACCCACTTTCCATGTAAAAGGCCTTCGTGATTCATAAAACATCATTTGATCTAATGAGCTCTGTTTAGGTTCTACAAAAAGAAACAAACCCCTCTAAGAGGGAATTCTGATTTTGAAAACCTACATCCTAGCAGCTATCCAGGACTGAGTTTCCTGGCAGGGCAAGTTTTATAAAAGGCTTTCAGAAAATGTCAGCTTTCTGTACCCCTATAGATGCCTCCTGCCTGCCTGGATGTCTGGCTGTGGCTTTCTCCAAACACCCCTCTCATTCATGCCTACCTCCTCCACCAACACCAGCTCATTTTATCATGGATTTGCCACTCCTTGGTGGTCAAATGTCCATGCAGTCTGTGGTCACTCAGCAGACCAGCCTCTCCATCAAGGGCTCCCACATAATACAGAAAAGAAATTTGGCAAGTAGGAGAGAAATCCTCATTCTTGGCTTGGGTTTGCTGGTCTACCACTAGAAGTATATATAGGAAGACACTCAGTTCTAGAACTATATTGGAGATTTGCTTTTGTTTCAGGCAAGAGAAATGCTTTTTATTTACTATGTTGTTGTGTGGCTATAGATTTATTTATTGTAGCACAGCCTTCATTTCAGCTGGCATTGACCCAATTTCAAAGACACTTCTTGCTAAACAAGACAGTTGTCTCTCAAGACTGGGGGTGCAGGTTGACAATAAGACCAGCAGTACCACAGAAAGAGAAGTCTTGCACTAGACCCCCCAACAAAGCAAGGAAGGTGGCGAGAACATGCTTCCCCAGCAGCAGGTCCTGCCAATGATGCTCTTCCAGGGGATAAGCACAGAATAAAGACACCTCCCTTATCAGTCTGGGTAGAGTCACAAGAAAAGCAGTGAATCGAAGACAAAATGTTAGGGGTATCAGGTGGAAAGTGGAGGACAGAGGTAGGATATCCAGGGTCATTGCACCCAGATGTCCAGGCAATTGCAGTGGGAAAAGTACAGGAGATAGACACTCATCAACACACATGGTCATTAAAAGCACTTGATATAGAGAAAGGCTGTGGAGTGTCATTCATTCTCATAATTCTCTTTTGGTTGGTATCTGTCATTACATTTGTTGTATTTCTTTCATAGAGATTATTCTCGGTGGGTGTGTGGTTTTAGCCTGAAAGGTGATGTCCCCTGGGTAACAAGCACTCTGTTCAGTAACATGTAGAAGGAAGGGCTGAAGTTCAAGCCCGAGTCTACGGAGTCAAGGAGAGAGAAGAGAAAGAGAGCTCCCAGTATGGAAGAGTCATTGTGGGCCCCTCCCATTTGCTGCTTTCCCATCTAGCAATTCTTCTGATCTTACATTTGCTGTTAAACCCAGCAAAGAAAAACAATGTTGGAAAGAAGTTTATCCTTAGACTTCAAGTCGCCAGTCCAGGGAGCCAAGAGGAAGAGGAGGTGAGGGGAGGATTTCCCCCCAAAAGACAGCCCACAGTGTTTCTTCACCTGCTCACCCCACAGGACTTGCATATTGCCATGTCATTACTCACTGTTGACAATAGTGACTGTTGATGTCATCCAAAATGGGGGCAGGCTATGGCTGCCTCAGAACAACCCTGGGAAGAGGCGAGAGCAAAAGCAGAATTCAAAAGCTTTCTTCCGTACTGCCTTGTCTGCTGTCTCAGGACGATGTCTGCCCACTGTACGGCCATCTCCTACACCCTCCGACCAACAACACAGACACATACACCTCTCCACAGTATTTTTGTTGGTTCCTCTTAGCTGTGTTCTCTTTTTGTTCTCTACTTTTGCCAAAGTTGTGTTCCTTCAGGGTTTGTCTGTCCTATCATTATGTAAATTTAAGGTTTATTTCAGGGAAGTTTTCTTGGATTGCATTTTTAAATATTTGTTCTGCCAGTTATGTTTTGTGGGTGAGTTCCTGAGGGGACTGGGGGAGACAATTGTACATATTTTGGATTTAATTTGTCTGCCCACTATCTATCATTTTCTCTTTAACTTGCTTTAGTCCTGTCTCTATTTCAGCTTAATGTTGTTTACCCTTCTTATTTCTACTATCTGTGTCCTTTAGCACATTTTCACAGAGTGTAGTCTCCCTTGTGTGGTTCCTAATTCCTTCTTCATTTCTATGATGATTTATGTCTCCTTTCCCCACACACACATAGAAATGCAGACCTCTTTCCTGAGTTTTGACAACACAAGTTTCTTCCTCTCTCTCTTTTAAAATTCATGGATAAAGTTTTGGTCACAAATCTGTTATCAGTTTTATGAATGGTAACATTTTCCTGGTTTCTACCACAATTTGTTCCAATTTTTTTCTTATTGTATCTCGTACAGATTGTGTCCTTGCTTCCTTTTTATTATTTGTCTCCAAAGAAGGGAAGCTTTTTCTCAACCAGTTATTGGCTGGAGGTTTGTGTGAGGGCAGAGTTTAAGCCATGCTCCTGGCTAAACATAATTATTCTTGTCCAAGTTCATATGTAAGTTTTGTAGGCATAACCTCTTCTCAGCTAGTAGAGAAAAGTTAGCTGCAAAATTTCTCAGAATGCAAAGGTTTAGCTATCTTCTAACTTCACCAAAAATAAAATTATATATTCATTCTCCTTGTTGCTTTCCAGGAAGAAAAAGGGGGAAATACTGAGTTAACTGCCATCTTTAAACCCGAATTGCACCAAACTTCTCTGAACCTCAGTCTTCTCCTCTGTAAAATGAGGATAAAGTGAGTAGGTTAATTCATGCAAAATGCTTGGCACAGTGCCTGGTAGGTACATCGCCAACAGTTAGTGAGTACTTACTGTTACCTTTCCAATAGGGTCACAGCTACAAGACCACAGTTCAGAGGCAGACTGGGTCTCAGAGGCAGGGACTGCCGAGAAGAAGACAGAAGACTAGGCCTGAGTGAAGAATATGTCACACCATAAACCTAAACATGTCAAATATTCACTTTTCCAGACTCCTTTGCATCTAGGGCATGAAGATGCGACCTCAACTTTGAGTCGTGCTACCCTCAACATTGTATGGGAAGCTACTGGCATGATGCAGCTGGGACTTTTCAGAATCCAGTCTAGTGACAGGTGGTGGCTGTGGCAGCCTTTGCTTAGGGTTTCTAGGTACAGCATGGGCACCAGTTCTAGGGCCCCTACCCCAGATCCTATGCTGTGGTGACAAAGGCTGGCCGTGGTGGTGATAAAGCCATCCCAATGGCCACTTGGAAGTGTGATCTGGAGTATTACTCATCATTGTGTGGCATACGAGCCTGATCCATCACCTCTTCTGGAAATTCTGTGAGGTGCCTACATGCTTTTAATATATGCCTTCCTACTTAAGTCAACCCCAGCTCAGTTTCTAAGGCTTTCAAACAAGAAATGTGACTTGTCCAAAGTGGATCTCATTTGTAGGGGAAATAAAATAGCTAACTGTGCATCTACAGCATACTAAGCAGCATACCAAACAGCATATTAAGCATTTTACTTGCATTATTTAATTTTCCAAATGACCCTATGAAGTACATACTATAGTAATTATTTTTTTTAAAGATAAACAAAGGGCAAAGAGATTATTGTGCATGCCCAAATTGGGACTTGGGCTGGGCCTGATGAGCATCTCTTACGTCTACGAGCCTCTCCCGGAGACAGAGCAGACACAACTGGCAGCCTGCTCAACCTCCTTTCCTCACGCTTTCCTTCTCAGACTCTCAGTTCTGTTTAGGTGACTATTCAAAATGTTTTCCAAATTCTATTAGCAGGTCTGCAAGCATAAAACTGCTTCACACATTTAAGTTGACTCCCCAAATTTGTCATTATATGTTTAAATGTAACAACGAATGATTTTTCCAGCACGTTGCAAACATTGGCATTTTCAAATAAAACCATTAGATCTTTCTTTAAAGTCCATCTGTTGGGATTCAATGCCACAGTGATTTGGACCTCATTAAAATACCTGAACAGTCTCTCTTTTTAATAGACAGAAATTTTATATCATCGATTTATTCCTTCAAAATCATATTTTCACTTCACTTCCACCACAGAAATTTATCCTAATGTATTGCCTTAGAGATCTTTTTAATGCTCATAACATAAACATTTCCCTACCATATGAACTTAAAAATGACTCCAAGCCTCCCTGATTTGGGGTCCAGGCTGCATCATCCTAAGTTGACAGTAGATGCAAAATAAAATATCTGCAGACCATTCTTTCGTCATTCATGAGGGTGTTTACCAAAATGTGAACACTTTCCCAGTTTAAGTGGAAGGAGCAAGGCTTGCCAGCCAGTCCCAAGCCAGTATATTGCCTCATCTCATCAGCAGGGAGAAAGTACCTCCTGAGTGATAAGCTGGACTTAAGACAAATAGAGGTTTCTCTTACCACATGGAATCTCACGGGGTTTTGCAGCAATAAAGAATGTAAATCCAAAAAATGTTGAAGACTCATAACCGTAAAATACAAACATATAAAAAATAGAGAAACTTCCCAATTTGTTTGCTGAAGCCAATAAACCCCTGTTAACACAATCGGACAAAGACATTGCAAGGAAGAAAAATTATTGGCCAATATCTCTCATTAAAACACAGGCAGGAGAATTCTAAACCAAATATGAGCACATTGAATCCAGCAATTTTAAAGAGTGTAATATGTAGGAGAGAACATTTTTCTGACAAAAAAAAAATGGGTTAACAAGAGAAAAGCATAAAAACTGAACGTGGTGTTAGGTGTTTCGTGTGCCAGCAAGATGCGGGGGGGGGGGGGTCTTCACAGAAAGAAGAGAAAACCCTCAAAGAAGCCACTAGGCTGCAAAACTTTTGTAGCATTGACAATGAATTTGCAGAGAAGTGATGAGACAAAGGAAAAAGGCTTCTGGACTTTTTGGAGTGGTACGTTGTGGGAAGGCAAATACATGGTTATTTATTAAGGTGTATTGATGTAGACTCCTTTCAGTCCCAAGTGATGAGCTTGTTCTTCCCTTCCTGGTACAAGAAAAGCTGGGGAAAGACCCTCATGAGGGAAATTCATGCCCCAATTTTCAGGCAGGTGATGAAAGGTAAAGAGCTCATCCTGTGTCTCTTTTTCTCCACTGTCTTCAGCTCTAGATGATCCCCATGCAAAGCAACACGTTTCTGAATGGCAGGTTCTAATTGCCTACAAACACAACACAATAAGGTGGGTTTATCACAAGAATGCAAGGTTTCTTTAATATTTGAAAATCAATTAACATAAGTCACCATATTAGCATAATAAAGGAGAATACCTATATGATCTCAACAGAGGCAGAAAGACATTTGATCAAATTCAACCCCTGTTTTGGATTAAGGGGAAGAGCTTATAGCAAATTAAGAATAGAAAGGAAATTTTTAAATCTGTTCAAAGATATCTACAAGAAAATTTATAGCCAACATTTTACTTAATGGTGAAATATAAAACTCTCTCTCCCTGAGGTTAGAAACAAAAAAATGGTATTCACTATTACCGTATCTTTTGACTTGCACAAGAGGTTCCTAGCAACACTCTGAAACAAGAAAAATAAAGATACAAATATAAAAAGTTAGAAGAAATATTGTTATTATTCACATATGATTGTGTGCAACAAAAATCCAAAATGATGTACAAACTATCATTAATAAGCAGATTTACCAAGGCTGCTATAGTCAAGCTCAATAACAAAATCAGTTACATATGTGTGTATATATATATCTATATATGTCTTAAATAATCAGAAAATAAGATTTTTAAGTATCCTTTATAATAGTATTTTTAAAAATATCAAAAATATAAGAACAGATCTAATTATAGTGGTGGAAGATCTCTAGAGTGAAAATTAACAAATAGTGTGGAGAGAAATTAAGAAGGCCTGAATAAGTGGGCAAATATTCTATATTAAGTGTCAGGATGGATTGGAAGGTGTCAATTCTCCCCATATTGATGTGTAGATTCAATGCAATCTCAATCAAAACCCCATCAATGTGTGTGTGTGTGTGTGTGTGTGTGTGTGTGTGTGTGTGTGTAAGAGCTGACCCTAAAATATTTATGCTGAAATGCAAAGGATACAGAAAATGATGGTGAAGTTGTGGAAGGACTTCCACTGAGAAACAAACTGCGGTAAGGCTAGAGGAATTAAGACAACGTCATATTGGTGCAGGGGTAGACCTGAATACACAGTCCAGAACCAGATCCACATACTATGGTCGCCGAACATAAGACCAAGGTGCTATTGAATATAAACAACTTATGGTTCCATTTATAAAAATTGCAAAAAAACAGAAAAAGACTAATATTTGATCATAGAAAGAATAGTGGTTCCTTCTTGGGGGAGAGGGGTGACTGGCAAGGGGAACAAGGGAACCATCTGCATACTGAAAACATTCTGTACCTGTTCTGGATTATGGCTCTGTGGGTCTGCACATATTTTAAAACTCATAAGCTATATGCTTGAGATTTGTTCACTTACTGTGTGTGTGTTGTACTACAATAAAAACTTCTTTGAAGAATGCAAGCCAGTGTCTGACCCCACTTTTTGATGTTTAACAGCTGACAGCTTATTAAGCTTCACCCCTTCCTCTTCCCATTCTGCCCCACATCCAGACAAGCTGGTAAGAAAGCCTGGGTGCTCTGCACTTGAGTGCCCCTGGAGTTTCAAATCACTCAAGTCCCAGCCCAAGCATGGTAATCCTAGCCCCAGGCCCATCCTAGGCCCAACAGAGGCAGTAATCCTAGCCCCATAACCATCATAAGGAACCCAAGTCAATCTCCTTTCCTGGTTCTCTAAGTCACTTTTGGACCTGTTTGAGAGCTTTCCCATTATTCCCAGAAAATCTCTTTATGGGAGTAATCAACCTTTTCATAGCCTCTTGGTATGTGTATGCCATTATTAGTCTTGACATCCAAATCAAACATTGACTTGGGAGTCACCCTCTTTCGGAAAATGACCACAAAGAGGGCAAATGATTTGCTTCCAGTTTTTCTGGGGAGTTTTTGTAAATTTTTTTTTATTTTTCAATTACAGGTGATATACAATATTATATTAGTTTCAGGTGTCCAATCCAGTGGTTAGACATTTATATAACCTAAAAAGTAATCACCTCAATAAACCTAGTGTAAATCTGGCACCATACAAAATTATTATAATATTGTTGACTATATTCCCTGTGCTATAATTTACATTCCTGCGACTATTTTTTAACTGCCAATTTGTGCTTCTTCATCTTTTCACCTTTTCACCCAGCCCCCCACCCTCCTCCACTCTGGAAACCATCAAAATGCTCTCTGTATCTGAGTCTGTTTCCCTTTTGTTTGTTCATTTGTTTTGTTTCATAGATTCTCCATATAAGTTAAATCATATGGTATTTGTCTATCTCTGCCTGACTTATTTCACTTAGCACAATACCCTTTAGGTCCATCCATGTTGTCACAAAGGGTAAGATTTCATTTTTTATGACTGAATAATATTCCATTGTATGTGTATAGCACCTTCCCTTTATCCATTTGTCTATTGATGGGCTGTTGTAAATAATGCTGCAATGAACATATGGATGCCTGTATTTTATCAAATTAGTGGGGGCTTTTTTGTGTTTCTTTTTGTTTGTTTGTTTCTTTGGATAAATACCCAGAAGTAGAATTGCTGGGTCATTTGTCTCTTACTATTGTCTTTGTTTATAAAGTCTATTTTTTCTGGTATAAGTATTGCTATCCCAGCTTCTTCTTCTTGTTTCCATTCTCATGAATATCTTTTTCTACCCCTTTACTTTCAATCTGTGTGTGTCTTTCTGTCTGAAGTGACTCTCTTATAGAAAGTATATGTATGACTCTTATTTCCTTATCTATTCAGCCACCCCCTGTGTACTTTGACTGGAACATTTAATTCATTTGCATTTAAAGTAATTGTTGCCATTTAATTATTTATATATTTTTTTTAAAGAAGAAACTTTAACATTCATTATAATATTGGTTTTGTGGTGATGAACTTTTTTGTCCACATTTTTTATTGTTATCCAAATACTTTGTCTCCATTTTCCCCCTACCACTCCCCTGGTTGTTCTGTAGTTTAGTTGTAATCTTAAAGTGGTCATGGGA
The DNA here is from genome assembly GCA_004024845.1 of Tonatia bakeri. Taxonomy (NCBI): domain Eukaryota; kingdom Metazoa; phylum Chordata; class Mammalia; order Chiroptera; family Phyllostomidae; genus Tonatia; species Tonatia bakeri. The sequence continues at coordinate 13,780 of PVIA01006197.1, forward strand.
GGATGAATGCACAGCATTTACCTAGTCTGCCATCTTGACCAAAAGCCCTTGTTTTTTTCTGTTTTGTTTTCTATTGCATCCTCAGCATCAACAACAATGCCTTGCACATACTAGTTACTCGATAAATATGTGCCGAATAAATGGAGAGTTATTTGGTAAGTGCAAGGTTAGAAAATAATCTGAATTGGTTGAGGAAGATATGGGAGGATGCTGGTGAAAATCTCAATATATGTCTCTCTACCAAAAAAATAAAGACCCCAAATCAAGTATGTGCTTTGGGAGGTATTAACTGTGGTGAAACTACATTCATAGTAAGATAAATACACTTAGAGTTATAAAAAGAGGAGTCATCTGGTGAAAAAACAAAAATTGCACAAGTACTGGGGTAAAGATGTCAGGAATTTCACTTCTCATTATGTGAAACAGCAGGCAAACAGGTCTCTATGGAAATACTCTACATTCCAGTGAGCACAGTGTGACTCTTGCTTGAAAAAGTAAAAAAAAATAAGTAAATAAATGAAAATAAAACAAGAAACTCCTGCTGTTCATAGCCATTCTCACTGCTGTATCCATAGGATGCTTTATTCAGGGTCAGCTTAGTGATGTTTCATAAAACAGTACTGGAACCTAAGAGGCATGGGCAGGGTAGGACAACCAAGGCTGTGTCAGTGGGCAAGAACATCTCTGACTGAAAATAACTCCTGTCAGAATTGAGGGGCTATACTTGGCTCCTCACTGAAGGACAAGCAGTCTACAGTCAAGCTTCTCTGGGGGCAAATTCTTCTTTGAGGGGCTTCACAATTTAGCAACACAGCCTTCCCTGTGTTGTCCTGCATTGCCTCACCTGTGAATAGATCCTCAATGTAAACTTTGTCTAGGAAGTTTAGCCTTCTCCTAAGGGTCAGGTGCCATCTCTGTAATTTCAAATGTTATGTCTTATCTGCTTATCCTGAACATTAGGGAACCTCCAAAGCTCTGAGGGGCTGGCTGGCTGGCAGCGCACAGGGAGGTCCAGGTCCTATCAGAATGGCTGCATCTTTGGTTTTCTACATAAGGAGTAAAGTTCCTGCCTATGGAATAAAAAGGCTCAAGCTCACTGAGAGGCATTCTTAGGATGCCACTAAATAAGGTCCATGTTGATAAGCTCACAAGTATTCTTATTTGAACAGTAATTTGACTGGGTACATCAGTATGGACTCTTTTTTCACAGGCAAGAAATTAGGATAAGAATTTTTAGAACCACAAGAAGGAAGGGGTTTCACTCCAGTCTTCACCTCAAGCTGAGATAAAAAGTAGAAAGACCTATTTCAGACTAATGGAGGATCACCGAGGCAGAAAGACACCCAGACTCCCAAAATGCAAGTCACTCCTTGCAGTTTTCAATGTTCACGATGTTGTTTCAGAGTGGGATGAAAATCTATGAATGGTAGCCTTGAATGTGACTAAGGTGCAGGATTTGGGGGAAGAGATTATACAAATAAGGCTACACCAAAAATTTGCTTTCCAAAAATAAAGCAAAAGCATTTCCAAGAATCCTGTCAGTTAATAGCCACTAATGAAATCTCAGAGGGTTGTAAGAGCTACTTTTAGAATAGGGTTTCTTGGATGCAAGGTTATCAGCCGCGCCTGGACACTTTGAAAGGGATTGCAATGATCTGAGCTAATGTTTTCTTCATTAACTTTTAACTGCCCACCAGAAAAATAGGTGTTAGATATTAATTGCTAGCGTTTACTAAACACTCACAGATATTTCTGTCATTGTCTTAAATATTTTACACAGTTTAACCTCACAATCATCCTAGGAGGTAGAAAGAGGCACAAAGAGGTTAAGTGACCAGGTAATAAGGTGTAAAGCTGCAATATGAACAGAGGATCCACCCTCTTGACCACTACCTATTTTGCCTCTGGTGGAATAATGCATAGTATTTGAATTCAGTTGTAAAAGTGGAAAACTTCAACCCATAATTACCTGAGCACGACCAACTGCATTCTGTGTCTCAATTTACCATCTCACATAACCTACATGGTAGGTCAATATTGTTGTTGACCTTTGGAGAGAGATGAAGTTGATTTGAGCTTGGATGCTCAGCCTGACAACACGCCTGACCAATTAACAACGTCTGTTAAGGGTCAGGTTGAGATGAACATGACATACTTGCCAAGGTTGTGCCATCTTTAATCTAATTCAATCCCATTGTTTTACAAACAATAAAACTGAGTCCAAGACACAGACAATGAACTGCTTCAGGCCATGTGAGTAGGAAGAAGTCAAGTCTAATCCGAGCTCAGCTTTTCTTGATTCTAAATTCACCAGCCTTCCTATAGAATCCTGCAGCCTTCTGCTTACAAAGCAACATTCTAAACCCCCTTGCCAACTGACAGCTTTGCTGTGAATAACCAATGTGCTAATGCTCACAAAACGCCTTTGAAATCCATAAAGCCTGATTTTCTAGCAGGGGCTATAAAGGTCAGCAGCAGCATCCAGCCAATCTTTACCTCCAAGTTTTATCTTTGGAAAGGTTCATTTTCAAGGAAATTATACAGTCAGAACATATCTTCCAGTAAAACTTCCCAGGCCTTTATCACCTCAAAGATCTTTGCTAATTATTCCTACTATGGCAGTGTTTTATAGTCATATGAACACTTAAGTGCCCATTTAGTAATGGCTGTCTGGTGGCCAAAAGTAGTTAATGCAGCTTCCCAAGATGCCTAAAATTACCCCCAGGGAATAGTTTTAACACTAGGAAAATCACCCTCAGTCATGTAACTGTCTAGCAATTTGAGGAAGGAAATCCATCAACTCTTCAGGGCATCACAATCATTTTTGTAATTTACCATTTGGGGCAGTAGCTAGCACTTGAATGCACCAGAAATGAGCCTAATTTTGTTTTGGGCCCAATCTCTCATTCCATCATCTATTACAAGTTCAATTTTGCAAAAAGCATCATCTTATTGCAAGCATCACTAAGACGAGAACAGATGGACACAAAGAAGAGAGAGACAGATGTACCTTTGGATGGGAGTTAGGTGTGGAACTTCATGCCACCAGAAACAAACAGTAATTTTGACACCAAAATTAGTCATTGAAAAGGGCATCCAAGGAATATTTAATGAACTCAGAACTTTTGCTGATGTTGCAGACATCGCACACATAGAACTCTCTTTGTTCATGAATTTAGGTTGACTTTGTTATAAATATTAAAAGATTTTTATCCAGTTTTCTGCATCACTAGCTGAGCAGGTCAACAGTAGCAAGGAAAGTCTTTTATTATTTTTTCAAGACAGTCTTTGATACCTCAGGGGGGTTAGTCCTATGCCTGACACAAGCTCTTGTAAACAGTAGGCATTCACTAATTATTTGTGATAATTGACACTGACTGTGTGGTTAGTACACTAACTAAATACTTAGCATTCAGTGCTTGCCCACACGACCTTACTCATCAACAATGTCCACACCATGTATGACTGTAAAGATGGTCTTCATTTTACAGAGAGAAAAGTGAGATAACTCAGTCCAGATCATGCGGCTGGTAAAGAGTGAAGTCTGACTCCAAGCCAACCTCTCTGTTTCCAGGACATTCTAAGCACCATATTGTATATCATGATTTTGATAAAATAAAACATTCCATTGGATATATGGGGGAAGATTTCTTGTGAATAGCATTCAATCGTGAGATACAGTGGCCCAATGGAACACGGCCAGTGTACAATGTGTTTGAGCTTTGACCTTTGAGACCAACTTTACAGAGGATTACGCAATTCTTGAAATGTCATTTCTGATCAGTTATTTATGTGTCACATGAGGGCTTGTGCCTCTCACATCACTCTGCTCTTCTGGATTGTTTGCTATTCGGTTTATAACCTGGAAAATAGGTCAGGGAGAGGAGAAGATGAAATAGAAGATAAGATTGATTATAGAGGTTTGGTAAACAAAATTTCTACAATAGCCCCACCCCACAGCCACCAAACCATGCCCTGCTATATTTGTTGGAGGGAAAAAAGCTCTAAATCATCTTTCTATGGTCAGCTTCCTCATCATTAAAATGAAGACAACAAGGAGAAATACCGAAGGAGTCTTCTTTTTGCAAATGTGATCCCTGGGCGACATAAGCTCGTACCCCACCCTTTGATCTATCTGTAAATCCTTAGTGCAGTCTGCTTCCTGCACCAAAACTCAGCACTACCCTATCATCTTATCATACACAGATTAAAGCCTCCCTCAAAAATAACAGTGGAGATGAGAGGAGGTTTCACTGGTTCTTGTTCTAGCTTTTGGGTCCCTCAACAGGTTGTGCCAAAACAGACAATAAGATAAGGTATTAGCCTTGTCCAAGAAAGTTGTGTCTTTGGAATGGAGAAGGGTTTCCTATATGCATGGTGCTCCTATCTGTTTCAGTGTTTGCTCACCTTCTGCTGTGACTATGTGATCTGGTGAGACCAGGGTGGGGAAAATTCAGCACAGCATGGTGGTTTGAGTGACCAGCCACTGCTCAGATCTACTAATCCCTACCAAGGCAATGGGTTTCTATTTCATCAGAGATCAATATACTAATTTAGTATGAGGATAATTTTCCTGGTTGGAGACCTTGAAGGAAAAACAACTTATTTCTTAATCATGCTCAGATTGGTTCAACCAGTGAATATGTTTACCAGGGACAAGAAAGGGTGGAATAGAAGCTCTCCATTACTCAGCAGCTAATTTATAATAAGACATTTATATTCTGCAAATTAATTGGTGTTAAGCATTTTGGTCCAGTATTGGAGCCAGAAATCAAGGACTCCATCAACTCAATACCATAGCCACCACCACCAGACTTACCAGGTTTTAAGAGGAGTCCATCAGAATTAACAATGTCCTATTCTCCAAATGCTGTTGAGTAGTAAATTCTGAAGAATAGGTTAACAACTCCTTGTCAGGGACAAAAGAGCTGGTTTTGTCTCCAGAAGACTTTGACATGACTGTATCCAAGCAGTAGAAGAACAAATAAATATTTACCTTGTATATTTGGGTCCCCAACCCTCTAAGCCCCACCATTGGCATAAATATCATTCATTGGTCAAGCTAAGGCAAATTAAAGCAGAAATATCAGGAGTCACCCTAAGTCCTTAAACCTCTATTGCCAACCTGGGTGCTGCAGGCCAAGGCAGGCTTTAACCACATGGCTGGAAATGGATATACCTTAAAGGTGATTATGAATATTTATCCAAGTAGGTGACGTGGAGCTTTGAACTTACAACATGTTCCCTCAAATTCCCAAGTTTCAAGGACACTTATTAACACTCATTTCATAATCAAGTGCTCTTCCAGCTCCATTTAAGGCCAGTCTTAAGGTGGCATATTCAATCAACTCCACCAATACCTGAGGACCCATTTTTCTTAACCTCTTTCCAATCTTTCCCTGATTGAGCCTAAGAATTGGTTGCCAAGGCCCAGGAGTACCTGGGTGGGAGGCTCAAATACATCACACAACTGATAGGAACCCCAGAGATTTAATACAAGAAAGTTGCCACTACTGTTGGGTAATTCCCCAAGTTGCCACAAGTAAGCAAGAGAGTTTGAAAAGGTATTACTGTCAAATGAAGCAAAGCATCTGTTCAAGGGTGGACCCTCAGTCAGTACAACCAGACAAGAATAATGTGACAGTTCAGACAGAGGGGATTCTCATTCTGTAAAACACTACAAAATTCATTGTTGTGTTTACTCCATTTTCAGAGGGTCGTGTTTCCCTCTCAAGTTCCTTTGAATAGAATCTGGCTTGATCTCTGCCTTTGGTCTTAAAGCAGTTCACTCTCCTTCATGCTATCTCACCAGAATGGAAGGAAATCAGCACATAGGACTCAGAATTTTTTATTTTTTGCTTAATATCTACATGGCTATGAAGAAAAGAACTGGAAGCTTATCCTTGCCTCATAGCTGACTCTTTGCCTTTCTGCCTTCTCCTTGCTCCACCAAAAACATTTCCAAGCAAGATTTCCACCTTTCAAGCCTTAGTTGGAAATCAGCAACCTAATGTCATTGGGGGGTATCAAATGTTGGGGTTCAGTAAAACCCTTCGCATGTCTGGTCTATTTGTTTTGTTTTAGAAGGACATTTCATCAATATCTGTCTGATTCACTTAAACATGTATCATCCAAAAGTCATTTTGAAAGAACCACTTCACTCCCAGGAAAGGTTTACATACCTGTTTCTAGAAATATTTAAGAGATACTGTAAATCTTCTTGTACCAAGAGAATGTCCATTCAAATCTCTCATGCATGAAAACCTTCAGGAAATGCAAGACATAGGGCTGCTCTAAACATGTGACATTATAAAGATTCTCCCATTGCTCCTAAGTGTGTAAGTAATGACTCCATCATTTTATTCGTATATAGAGTCAAAGGTAGCTTTTAGAAGAAAGTAAAGGAACTAATCATTTCTTAACCAACCAGCTTCCCAATCCTTTAATGTAAAACTCTACATGTTCTCTCACATTTGCAAGAAAGGGCCAGTTCCAATTATAAATAGACAAAAATAATCTCATTCCATTCCCCAAGGAAGCTATATTTTCAAAACTCTACAATTTTGGCACGACATTTGGGCCCCATATTAATCTACAAATATATCTCTGTCATGAAAAACTTATTTAAGCAACATGTTTCAAATGGACACTGAGAGATCATTCCATTTGCATTTCTTTTTTCCTTTCTTGAGTCATTGGTGTCCAGCAATACATTAAAATCTTTCCTAAAAATAATAATTAATACTTGTTAATGAACAGATTTCAGCCAATTAAGCCCTGTGTGAGCATCACTACCCACACTCTTATCTAATATTCATATCTGCCTTATGAGACATGATCAATTATTACTCCCATCCCACCTAGAAAGAAGCTCAAGAAAACACACGGCTTGTACGTGACAATGAGAGAATTCAAATCTGGTCTGTCTGACACCATGGCCTGGCTCTTAACACTATTCTGCCTCCAGGGAAAACAGTAACATAAACATGCTTTCAAAACTTAAAAAAAAAAAAAAGAAAGAAAGAAGAAATAAAAACAACCCATTAATCCACCTACCACAACGTTTGTTTATTATTTTCTTCTATGAAATTCTCTCCTCATCTATCTATATGATAATAATGAATATTTTCTTTTTTAATTAGCATTACACCAAATATTTTCCATGTTACGATAGAAACCTCATGATAATCATTTTCTTCATTGCGTAAACATTTCACTCTGTGGATAGACCATAATACATTTAACTATTATTCCTTTGATCTAGCAGTTAGGTTGTTTCCATGTTTCATCTAATATTAAAAATATCATTGAACATCTTTGTATACATAAATTATTTCCTAGAATATGCTTAGAATTGATTTCCAGAAGTGGAATTACTGGGTCGAGGAGATTGGATCTTTTAATAGCTCTTTACCAACTCATTACATTCCTTTCCAAAAATTTATACCAATATCTATTTGAGAATGCTTTCTTCACCACACCCTTATTAACATTAGGCATTTTGTTTTAATGTATTTTTGTCATTTTGATGGGTAAAAAAAATTGGTGATTCAGTAGTGTGTTAAATTATATTTCTATGGTCACTTATGAGATCAAACATTTTTCCATATTTAAATGATTAGATGTATTTCAATACTCTCATTCATCAGGTGAGTAAACAGTGGCTCAACATAAATGACACAAATAGTAGTCGAATTGTCATTTCTAGTAGAAATGACACTAGAATCAGGATTTCCACTCAGTTTTTGTCAGATGAATGAAAAAATAAGCAAGCATCTCATTCCAAGTTTCCTTCCACTGAAACATTGCCTTCCCTATATGTCTCTGGCTCTCCTAAATTCTAAATTATTTTACTTCTGCCACAGTAAAGTACTAATACTGTGAGCTTTCTTCCCATGTCAGATAAGCAGTGTATCTAATGTCATAAACAGGGCATTGGAGTGATGTAAACAGATGAGGCTGAGGCTGGTTCTAATTCCATCCGTGTTGACCTGCATGACCGTAGACATGTCATGAGCTACCTTTTTCTCAACTATGGAAAATGAATACTTGAGCAAGGGACTTCTCAGATCTTTGCCACTTTTGACTACTGTGGTTATAAAACACAGAGCCACATCAAGCATCAAAACAGGTCATCATTTCCTTGACAAAAAGGTATGCCAAGAATAGTAAGACACAAAACATGTTTTAAAGCCCCAGAACCTTGCCCACCAGGTCAACATGCCAAATTAGAATGTTGTCTATCAACTACTAATTCAAAAGGAGAGGCTCTTAGCTACATCAGAGCCCAGTTGGACTGCTCCCTTTGGCTTCACATAGTCAGTGGGTGATTAACCCCTTTTCTCTAAAAGGAAAGAAAGTGACTGAGCGGTTAAAAACATGGACTTGGGTCAGTGAGATCCCTACTTTTCACCTCCTAGCAGCAAGGCATGGGGTAAATTACCATCCTGCCATCCAGGTACAGGAAGGTCCAAGTCTCAAATATCTGTAACTTATGGATAAAAATTGTATCTCCTTATGAGTGTTTTTAAGGAATTTCATGTTTATAAAGTTCTTGCCATATGCCATGTACTCTGAAACATGTCCAATAAAGGTTAGCAATAATTGTCAACTTTATCATTAATTTTATTAATAAGCCAGAAGCCATTTCTCAGAATCACAGAAGGAGAGCAACAAATGGACTGCTCACTCACCCAGCAAATTCTTTAGGCCAGTTGGGAATGAATGGCCTGCTTTTTTTTTTCAGGGAACTACCTTTGAGGAGCTCAGGCCTGGGAGATGCTGAAACGCTGCTCCAGGGCCCATTTTCTGGGGCCCAGGTGGCTGTTCTCTCTCACACCACAAACGCTCCACAGTGCTCAGGGAAATTTAATCTACATAGCCCTTGGTACTTCAACTGAGCCTTGAGTCCCCAGGGCCCAGTGCTGACTCATTATCCCAGGCCCCAACCAGCTCTTACCACCCTGATTCTTCTACTTAAATGCCATAAAGTGGCTAAAGACCTTTTCAGAGGAAACTGCTAGAGGCTGATTCTGGAGCCCCTTGGCATAATTAACACCAAGGATTCACTGAGAATCAGAGGGGTGCCAGGTCACAAACTGCCACAGCGATTGTTTACACAATAGCTCACAGCATATTCATTTCTATTCTGCAGGGGGAGAAGTACCCTTTTGTTAGCAAACATGTCTGCCTTCATGCCTGGTAAAATTATTTCCTTGGATAATTGGCAAACAGAGAACTAGAGGGAAGAAACTTGAGGGTGTGTGCTGATTAATGATTAGCTACAGAGAACAGGTCTTCTAAAGGGTGGCTGGGTGCAGAGAAAGATAATAGCAAGAAAGGTCCCCTTCAGTCTCAGTGGATAATTGATGGCTGCCAAGCTACTCAGATGCAAGGGATTTTGTTGTTGGTTTAATTTTGTTTGGATTGAGAGAGCCTGCTTTTGACTTTCTGTTTGTTTTATTTTTGCTTATATCTAAGTATATAGCATCTACTTCGATTAGTGCCCCACCCACCTGCCTTTCTCCTGTCATAGACTGAGCACCAGTGTCTGGGGCCCCAGGTCAGGCACTTGCGTATGTTAACTCTCAACTTCTTCTTTTCCGAATGTGTGAAATGCAATGGTATTATCTAGTTTCCAAGGTTGTTGTAAGGTTAAAGTAACTTGCCAAAGACTATGAAATAGAAAAGACAGAGCCAGGATTCATATCTACCTTCTTCTTTTTTCAGACTCTAGAAGGTGGATTCCCACACAAGCATAGGAAAAGAACAAGAAGAACCCTCTTCCAACCTGCATGTATCCAAGCCATAGGGTTTACATAACCTCACCCCTCTCTACAGCAGGTGCTTACAAAGAAGGGAGGGCAGGGTGAGCTCTATGTGTAAGAAGCCCCGGTAATCTCACCCAGAGATACTCAGAGAGGAAAATAAAGGGAGGCCATTTTCTTCCAGTTTTCAGCCAAGATCTTGTACTGAAGAATCTCTAAGAACCCTCCCTTCCTCTAAATGTATAAGGTTACAAACCAAAAAAATCAATTTGGGTAAAGAAAACTGCAAAGGAATTTTGAAAGAAGTGACCCTTACCATCTTCCTGTTGTCCTGAGTCCATCCCTGCGCTCCTCCAAGACCAGACAAGAGAAACCAAATGCCCAAGTATCGATCATTCATTCACTCATCCACTCATCCAGCTAATGTTTACTGAATGTTCTTCACGTGCCACACACTATGATGGGCACCGGTGCTGTGCAGGTGAACAAAGCAGACACACACCCTGCCTTCTTGGAGCTTATGGACTTGTTGGGGGTCTCAAACACTGAGATATGTCTGAGATATATTTTAATACATAAAATGACAAATTGTAAAAAAAGATATTATAGTGTCTGGTTTCAGCTGCCTGGCATCCACTTTCCCTTCTGATAACTGCACTCCCTCCCCCATCACAGTCCCTGTCATTCGGGGAGCTCCCACTCTCATATTCTAGGAGTAGGCAGGGAACCCAGGCTTAGTCAGTGGGGGCATAGCTCACCAAGCCACAGTTATTGGTTCCTATTCCAGGTGGGTGTATCACCCAAGGCCATCTAGGATCCAGAGTCAAGGGCATCCAGAATGGCCAGCCAGTGGGATATAAACATGAAGCTACTGTGAGACCATTTACTTCGGCAAGCCTGCAGAGAATGACTCAACATGAAAGGAAGTGGAGCAAGAGTCAGAAAAAGGACATATTCTAATAGATTTAGCATCATCCCTGAACTGCTTTTGTCTCACACACACACACACACACACACCCCTAGTCCCCTTCACTGAATAGTTTAGGCTGACTTGGGGTCTATCACAGTAACCAACATTGTCTAGAGGGCAGGGTACAGGGATCTAGGAAAAGACAACAGTTGGTGACTACATTATTTTGAGAGCAAAGGAATGTCTCTGTGGGTAGATTCAAGCCGACTCTCAGAATTTGGAAGAAGGAAGAAGAAGACCCCCACTACTGATTAGGTGTCAGGGAAAAGTTCTGTTATGTCCCTAAGCAATTACAGTTAAGAAAAAAATCTACTTTTCTGTTTTGTCTTCTAAGTCAGGTCCTCTTCTCCTGTACCTGCCAATCTGCTATAACTTTGGCTAATCATTCTTTCTCTGACATCACATTTTTTCAATTCATCAAGAGAATAACATTACTCAACACTCTTCCTGGGTCATCTGAGTGACCACTGGCAAATAGAGCACAACTCTTCACCCCTTGGGCAGCCCATTAAATCTGCTGACATCTGGTTAGGACAAGGAGCGTATGTATCTATTCCAGACTTCTTCTGGATCAAAGATAAATGGACAGCTCTCTCCTGCATGGGCGTACCACCTACACACACACACCCCAAATGACATTTTACTTCTCAGACTTCAGGTTGTATGCTTGAACGCAAGAAAACCCGTTTCAGAATCCTTCTCTAGAAACTCTTGGTGTCAGACTGAGAAAGCAACCAAAACCCACATCAAGTCCAAAAGCCAGCTCTGGGCCGGTTCAGAGATGGGGACATCCCTCTGAGTGGTTCACACATGCACACTGAAAGCTGGTGTCTTTTCTCTTCATGGTAGTACAGAGGGCAGAGGTCTGGGCAGTGATGGGGTCTTTCCATTCAGGGACACATATTCTGCTCAGAGACATGGCCTCCTTTTTCTTCTTGTAAAGAAGGCTGAGAAGCTGAATTTGGTCACAGACCAGGTGCTTAACACCCAAGTTCAACATCAATTGGGAATATTGTGCAGGGATATTGTGCAGCCCCAGGAATTGTTCCCAAGGTGACACTAGGATTCCTACATGGCTGTTTTCCCTAACAGACACCAATGTCCCTGAAACACCTGAGACACCTGACAGTGAAAAGTGAGATTGATTGTTTGGGGAGAGCAAAGGTTGCTCTCAGCAGAAAATTCCTCTCTTGTGGGTATATGCTTCCTGGCCCATCAAGTGTCAGTTGTAATACACTGAGCTGCACATTTCCAGGGCAGGACTACTCACCCCAGAGAAATACAGACACCTGGTGAGCACAGGTGTCTAAGGGAATCTAGCCAGCATTGGAGGCCTACCACCACATGGTCTATTTCCAAACTGCTTTGCTTACAGTGACTCCAACAGCACCTGCTTTTACATTTCCACACAGGTTCCTTATAAGACAGATCTGCTACCAAATCCCATCCGGCACATTCTTACTGAAACCTAACATTTCTGAACTTCAAACTCTTACCATGTGGCATGAGGTTGGAAGTGGCTGCTTCATGGATGGTCAAGTGGATGAAATGACAAATGCAGCTGAAGTGTCCAACAGCATCTGGTATGTAGTCAGGGTTCAATCAATGTTAGTCTCCATGGTTGGTTCTTGGATCTCCTTTCTCCTCTTAGAAACTGGCAGGTTTGCCCCAACCTGAGAGAGCTCCAGCTATGTAAGTTGTCCACGGGCCCCTCGAGGCCTAGCTCTAGGATCTTGAGAGCCTGGCCAGGAGGGTTATCTTGTTTCTGCACATTGGGTTAACAGTACCTTTACAACAGCTAAAAAAAAAGTAATCATGATGAGCAATAATAATGTCAGAAATGCCAGTTGACTTAACGATGTGCTTAGTTACACAGATAGCTAGTTGTCTCCACGATTCCAGATGAGATAAACTTACTTGCCGAATCCCTCTTTAGCAGGAGATTCAGAAATTCTTCCGGCTTCAGGCAGTTCACCATGAACTCTTAGTGTGGATCGGGCACTGCATGTGGTTTTGCAGGTTAGGCCCTGCAGTAGGAGGAGCTGAAATCCAGCCCCCACTCCACTTGCCAAACCAAGAACCCCAGCCTCAGGTTTTGTCTCTCCAAGGAAGGGGCGTCTGTTTCCACTTCACACAAAGGCACTGTGTGGACCAGCGTCAGCCCTGGTGCAGACCACTGCCCTCACTGTCTTCATCAGGGATCTCTCCCCTTGACCCTCGGGTCTGCTTTCTCGCTTCCTGTGGGCTTACACCAGTTGTTCTCAGGAGTTTTGCAGTTCTTGGGCCTCACTAGGTTTTGTCTTGCAGCTGACATTTTTCTGTAAAAGAGCTTGTCACTATTTCACCAAAAAAGTCTCTCTGTGGTGATATATTTGTCCTACCTTAGGGCCTTTGAACACACTGTTCTCTCAGCCTAAAGCAAGAAGTCTTCTGTGGTTGAATCCATCTTGTGTCTCAAGCATTGGCTTAAACATCAACTCTTCAGACAGTCTTCCCACACACACACACCTATCTGCATGGGTCTCACCTCACCCATACCATTCTCTGTCACCTTATGCTGTTTTCAATAATTGCCATGTAATATACAAAAAGTAATAATTTCTCATCACACACTGATTATTTGTTCATTTTCTACCAATTACTTTAAAATCAAAACTTTCTGAGAAAAGCAGCCATATCTGTTTTATTCACTAATTGACATTCTATTTCTAGCACATTCCCTGGAACAGCATCCTCCTTTCTATTTATTAGAGAATGAAAGAGTGAATGAATGAATGAATGAATCAATGCTAGGATCACTCTTCATCAAGAAATGTACCCATTTTTAAAGCAGTTTATTCTCCTTGAAGTATATGAGACTTGCCTTAAGGAAGTGGTAAACCAGACTGCAGAGGGCGCCCCCCCCCCTGCAGGTGTCAGTCAGGCCCACCTGGTGGGGGAAACAAAGCACTCCAAGTGGTTCGGAGATAACAGTTTTATTAAAGGAATTAGACCATAAACTGTAGGAGACCATTCTGCAAGGTATGAGCCCAGCTCCCACTCGGAGATGCATAGGACCCACGCCCATGGATAGGATTTCCCATGGGGAATCAGGCCTGCTATGTACCTAGGCTGCTTTGAGTCTTGGCTTTTGCTAAAAAACTCCCTCACCCTGATTTGCAGCAAACATTTACTGCACAGTAACTTCCTAAAATTCATGCTAAACCTTCCAAAGACAAGTATAACTGGTTCAACTACTTTTCCCTTTTCGTTTGCAAATAGCCCTCTTCTGTGATGTGATTAGCGGCATTGGCTCCTTTGTTTTCTGTAAAAGGTAACCACCTAAAGTGAACCTGTGCATAGTCAATGAGAACCACCATGTAATGTGACCAGAAAAAGAAATAAAGACCTGTTATGACAGAGGCCGAGGCTTTTGGCTCCTCTTGAGGGTGAAGCCACTCACCCTTTTCCTCCACAGGACTTGGTAGTCTGTGTGAGTGTCTCTCCCACACCCATAATGCCACGGATCCCACCAGGCAGGGTCACATCATAAACAACTGTTGGAGGAGCTGGGAAAGTGAAGGTCTGGAAGGAAGAGTCAGAAAATCAAAGAAATGGGTTCTAACCAGCCCACCTGGTGCAGGTGGGCAAGCTGGAGCTACCAAGGAAGTTCTACAGGCCAAGCTCAGGCAGCCACTGAAGTGGGCCTGGATGGGGGATCTGTGGAGAATCTATAGCACTGATACTTTGTAGGTCAGCACCAAGGTCCTGGGGTCACTGCTGGTCAGAGAGGCCAGCCATCAGGATGAGCTGGACACCACATAGAGAACATGGCCCAGCCTGGACTCACTGGCACTTGGGTGTGACCACCTTCCAGGAGGTGCTGCTGCTTCACTCCCACATCCCAAATCCACACAAAGTCCTCCTTGGGCCCACATTGACCCTGAGCCCCACAGGAATGGGAATTCTGGAAACATGGCTCCAGGCTTGGCCACGCCGACACAGTTCTGCCCAACAAACCCACCTCGCCCTGTCATTGCCACTGCTTCTCCGACTGTATCTTTCTCTAAGGGGCTGCGGGACCTGATGTCTCATTGGCCCAGTGCCGACCATACACCGACCAATAAACATATTTTCCTACCTCTTATGACTGCCTTCCAGAGTCTCTGTGACCCAGACGCACCATGATTCTGCCTTGAGTCTGCAGGTAATCCAATCTAACTGAGCCCACTGAGTGCTAGAGGGGCTTAGCTCATCTTTGTGGTTTGGAAAAGGGAGGGATAGCTTCTGGGCAAAGTGCCTTTGGAAAAACTGAAGTAAAGGAACATACTGACTCAGGGGAGACAACATAATCTTTTCCTGTCTTCTCATTAGACTGGCCCCTTGAATGTCCCAGGTGAGCAACGATTAAATGCACACTTCTGGGCCATTCAAAGGCTTTCCTGGTTGGTATGAAAACCCAGCTCCTTCTGAGGTCTCTAAGTGTCCCTCCTAAGGCCACCCGCTTGAGGTCTGGCAGGTTCCCACTTGCAGGAGGGGCCAGATAAGCCAACCTCAGCACCTGCCTGGTGACTTACTCCCTGCTTATTAGCACATCACTCCTGAGCCCTTGGACTTTGCCACCTATTCTTCAGTTGTCCCCTTCAGCTCTTGGGGACAGGCTTCTTTCATCATGTAAGGCCTCCCTGAGGGCACATGACAGCACCCCTAATGCTCTGGAACAAATGAGAACCCCCAAGGCAGCTGTCACACACCCCACTTGTCTTCACTGGAGGTGACGAGCTGTCTGGCTAAGCCTGTCATCCCACCAGCATCCCACCAGCTCCAGAATGTAAATCACAGGAGGTCTCCTGCCTGAGAAAAACAATTAATATGAAATACCAGGATTACCGTCTGCCACATTTACAAATCTCTCCAGCTCACATGTATCTCTCCCGACAATTTATTCCTTCACAGTGTCAAGCTGTTCAAATATCTCGTCTTTTCCCTAAATGGCCTGACTTGTGGTTCTTGGCACTGCTCGAACCATTTGTTGTCAGAGCTGAGCTATCAGCAGTGATGCCCCACCAGGAGAGCTCATGTCGTGGACACAGGTGGTATATTTTCTTCCTCTGTCCCGCCCAAGTGAAGGCTTCTGTCCTCTTTCTAGTGAAAAGAAAACACAGGTTTTGAAAACTTTCTTTTTTCCTGCATGCTTTGCAGGATTTGTATCTCCGTTCTGAGTTGCTCACAATAAGCAATCATCTATGGTCCAGCTCGTAAAGATAAGAAACCATCCTGACAAGGGGTATGTAACAATAACTCCATGCTTCCCAACCAGGGCTGATTTTATCTCCTAAGAGGACATTTGGCAATGTCTGGAGAAATCTTCAGTTATCACAACTACAAGGCTGAGAGTGAGTGTTGTATTGGCATCTAGTGGGCAGAGGTCAGAGATGCTGCTAAACATCCTATAATACACAGGACATCTGCCTCCACCTACAACAAAAAAAGTAGCTTGCACAAAATCTCCATAGTGTCAAGGTTGAGAAACATTACAAAGAACCTGGTGTAGGCTGGCTTCTCTCACATTCTGCTCCAAGTAGCTCAGAGCTTTTCCTTAAAGCATGAGAGGATTTGAAACAGAATGAGAGAGTAAAATGGATGATTCACCATGTCCTGATCTGTCCTATACCTCCAACAAATGGCCATCTTGAGCAAGATAAGGCAAAAAGAACGTGAATACGTTCTTTGAATACTCAAATTGATAGTACACCTGAGGCAGGAGAGTCAACCAAGGTTTCAGAGAAGAACTATGAAATTCTCTACAGAAGAAAGAGTGAGCTGTGTTGTTCCTCATCAGGTGGACTCGGCTAGAATGACATGGGATGAAGAACTCCATCAAGTGGTTGCCTAAAGGATGTCTTACAGCAATGATGCCACCTTTCCCATTTGGGCTTGCTTGGGGTAACATAATGAGAATTGTGAATCCACCTACTATCTTGTCCTCAAATTCTCTTGAATGCTTTGGGAAAGTGTGTGTATGTGTGTGTGTACGTGAAAGTCAAAGAAGGTAGTGAGTTTCACATCTGAATCAACGTAGTGTGGGACAGAGGCAAAATACATGGACATAGGATAAAGCCATGAGCATATAAACTATCCCTAAAACACACACAGACACACACACATTCACAGGAATCTTGAGAAAAGTCATAGAAGTTTAAAAGTTTAAGGACGCAGAAGTTAGAATTAATGCTAGCCAGATGGTGGGACAGGAAGGCACTCTGCTCAACTCTGGCAGTATTGCTGGCATTAAAGTGGGATTTTGTGCATTTTTAAGTTGTCCTGCATTCCCGGCCTGGGCCTTGGCGTACATCTCTGGTTTGCCAACTCCCCACCACTACCAGGTGCTATGGTTCAGTCACTGCAGAAATGCTTGCTTGCTTGGCCAGTTACAAAATCTTTCAAAGCATATCCAGCCAAAAATGTCATGGCATTTTGCCAGTACAGAGAGCCTCCCCCTCCTTAGAGGAGAAATGAGAGAATTCTTGACACTGAAGTTTGCTTCCTCTCTCCCACCAACCTTAAATGGACTTGGTTACGTTCATGATTTTGTCTAAGGAACCATTGTTGGTATTAATTGGATGGCAGCCAAGATGGCTTTTAGAAAAAAGAAATAAAAGGTTTTAAAAGATCAATAGTCTTTAGTTTGGTTCTACATTAAGTGAAGCACATGTGGTGAAGGGAATAATTAATAAAGTTAATTGTACTTTCTCAGAGAACCGAGGGGAATCCACTGAAATGTCTTGACATTCATGAAGAGCAGTATGTTCAGTGTTCCTGCAATTAATTGCAATTAGCAAGTGAGGAAATATACATATGGTCTCTGTGTGTAATTAATCACACACCTTTATCACAGTAGACACGCACTGCTGAGTGACAGGAGACATCTGCCTTGTGCTACGGGTCTGTACTTCTGTGTCGATTCCTACAGTATTTCTTACCTTCCTTGCACCTGTTTTGTGCCTCTTGCACATTCTAGTCCCATCTTTCTGAGGTAGGATTTCTCAGCTATGTTGCCACTAAAACACACATCCACCATCTTCCTGGTATAAAGGAGAGGCTCTGTAACTATTTGATTAATGAATGAATAAGTGAGTGATGTGTCAGTACAAAGGGTCTTCTTTCATTTGTATAGATTGCAATGGCCATTGACCCTTTTAGAGGCACAGAAAGGCTGATACAAGGGGCAGGCAAGGAGATTTCAGTTGAATGGGACTAGGATGAGGCTGCTTTTCTAAAGATGATAGCTCCTGGGGTGCCTGGATACAGGATACAAGATGAACTTAAAGAGACTCCCCTCCCTCTTTTTCCAGCACTGTCTTCTCAATAAATAGTCAGACACTGACTGGCTTCCTTCTTGCTACCATTGTTGTTCCCAAATTATATCTCCAACACTCCCCACCTTCACCAAGGGAAATGTGATCCACTCACATGCAAAATATAGATTCTTGCTCACTTGCTTCTTCATTGATTTTGCAAACCTTAGAAGACTAAAGGAGATAAGACCCCGGGAAAAGATTGGATCTTGACTCTTTAGTACCTGAAGACTTGAGAAGTTATTTAAGTTTGGGAGTGTATATGTCTTAGATGTGGAAGGATTCCACAGTTAAGCTTCGACTCAGAGTTTGTCTGAATCCTATGTCTTCAAGAATCTCACGTAGCCAACAAAAACCTCGAAAACTACCTCTAAAAAGTCATGACTACTTAATTTGTTACAATAGAAGCTATAATAAAGAGATCCTGAAATTCAGTGAATAAAGTACTTGGAAGTTGATTGCTCTCTCGTGTGCCAATCCAGGGCAGGTGGCCAGCTCTGCCCCATGAAGTTGTCTGGGGAAGCAGGCAAGCAGGGATCCTCTGTTCTCTGCAACAGTGCTTTCCGAGGTTATGTGGCATTGCCTTGCCAGACAGAGGGAAAGAAAGGGCGGATCTTCATAGCAAAGGATTTCCTTTTAAGCAAGGACACAGAAGATGCACCCATCATTTTTGTTCAAGTTCCAATGGGGAAAAAAATCAGTGACACCAAGCTACCAACAAGAGTGGGACATGCCATCTCTCACCAGGTACAGTTCTTCAGTCCAGGAAGAAGGAAACATGGATTGGGAAGGGGAGACAAATACTGAAAAGAGAGATCTGGCCTTCAGCTATTTCAGAAAAGTAGTTTTATCTCCATCATTTTAGTTAAAACACATGTCACATGGTACACAGTTACCATTCCGCCACTCTATCATGAGTTATTTGAAATGAGGATAAATAGAGAGCTTAGCACACACAAAGCAATAAGTAAATGTTTGGGACGTGAATGACTCAATGGGTGAATGAATGAATGTAATATCACCTGGGTCCCAATTTGGCTGGGTCCAGCCTTGTTTGGAGGACATATTTATTTCTAAACATTTCCATGGAACTTTTCCCCCTGCCATGCTTCAGTTGCCTCTGGATAAATGAGGTTGTGTATCCAAGAATCTGGCAATCCCTTAAAGATTCACCAGTCTGGAAGTTTCCAAACTCTGTTCTCCTCTCTAGTCTACTGGGCCCTGGGTCCCAGTGTCACTAAGACCTTGCTCTCTTCTCAGCTGTGTTGGCACTTGATGTTTACCTAGAAGACCCCGCAGTAACAGAAATTCCAAGAACACTTCAACTTCAATTATCACAACCAAAAGAAAATCAAGTCCTGACCAGTGTGGCTCAGTTGGTTGGGCATCGTCCCACAAATGGAAGGGTCGCTGGTTCAATTCCCAGTCAAGGCACTTTCCTGGGTTTCAGGTTCAGACCCTCATAGAGGCGTGTACGAGAGGCAACCAATCAACATTTCTCTCCCACATCGATGTTTCTCTCCCTCTCTTTCTCCCTCCCTTCCCCTCTCTCAAATAAATAAATAAATAAAAATTGTAAAAAATTAAAAAGAAAATCAAAACAATAACACAATAAGATCTTGTATCAAACACAAAAGGAAAAAGAGAAAGGTCATTTACTGAGTACCTATTGCATTCAAAATGTAAAAAAAGAAAATCAAGATAAATCCTGAGTACTCAGAATATTCACATCACCAACAAGGAGGTAGTTATTATTGTCTCCAATTTGCAGATGAGAAAATTAAGGCTCACAAAGGTGACTAACTTTCTTAGGGTCACCAATTAGCAACCGTCGTGGCAGAATTCAGACTCAGAATTATCCAAAGAACCAGTTCAAGTCCCACTGAACAAAACCACTCACTGAAGACTAGCAAATGCAGAAATCATTTCTGAGTTGACCTGCATAACAGTAGCTTGTCACTTTTTCTTAAGGCTAAAGAAAAAACTGCCCCTGCAAAAATGGCCTGAGCTAAGAGTAATAAGAGACCTTAGCTTAGCCTTACACAGGGCACTTTATTGAAAGGATGGAAATACCACATAAACCTGCCTTTCAGCCAACAGAACCTCCAGACCAAGAGACTTTGGATCACATCACCACCCACAGCATAATCAAGACAAAGTGTTTTTTAGTGATTGACTCAAGAGTGACAGGTGACAGCATCCCTGCTGGGAGACACCCTTCAGCGCGCAAGCAGACTATTTGAAAAGAAAGCCAGCCAAGACCAACTGGCAAACCTTGTTTCTCTCTTACTTAACCAGGAAACCATTGCCTTTTTAGAAATGCCTATGGTGAAGGATAGATGATAAGAATGAGAAGACATCAAACAAAATAATATCTGACCAGGTAATTAGAAATAACTCCTGATGCCAAAATTTGCATATTATCTTTCAATGCTGGGGCAATGGTGCCAAAAACAAGGGAAAAGAGGAACACAGCACGTAAGCTGCTTTGAGTGGTTGTAGGGCTTAGGGCTAATGAATCAACGTCCCTCTTGTCTGTCAAGGAGCCTTCTGCCTTCTAAACCTGGATTGTAAGTGAAAAATACCTGACACGCATGCTTCACTCCTAATCTCTGAGAAGACATAATTTACGAATCTTAACAAAACTTCAGAATCCTTCTCAATATAGTAATCCCTCTGCCACTTATAATCCATCCGAATTGGCAAAAATTATTACCTAAATGTCACCTCTTGTCTGAATCAACTGCCCGTTAAGTATCTTTGATGAAGGGGAGCCAGGATAACCATAAGGTACAGA
This sequence comes from Tonatia bakeri, assembly GCA_004024845.1. Lineage (NCBI taxonomy): Eukaryota > Metazoa > Chordata > Mammalia > Chiroptera > Phyllostomidae > Tonatia > Tonatia bakeri. The sequence continues at coordinate 34,651 of PVIA01006197.1, forward strand.
GGAGCCTGAGGAGATGTAAGTGAACAGAAAGGCTACCCTCCTGCAGATTGCTCAATGGTTGCAAAGCATGCTGGGAAATCCCCATAATTCCAAGCCTCTAAGCAAAAAACTAAAATACGGTTACAAGGTTTTCTCCCCAGACTGTCTAAAAGATAAATGACACACAGAGAATGCACTACAGAACTTGCAGTTCTGAAGAATGACCAGAGAGAATTATCACAGTTTCCCATGTTCCCAAAGTTGTTCCTAACCTACCTGAGGTAGACTAATGGTAAACTTAATCTTTTGTTGTTGTTGTTCAAAGGACTCTGTCTTGCCCCAACACTTCTCTTACACATTTATCTCATTCACAGAGTCCTGATTTTTAAATGGCAGCTGAGCCACGTTTTGCTTATGTGCTTCTAATCGATTCATCTGTCAGGGACACAACACTTTTCAGAGGGAACCATATATCAATAGCATTTGAAAAAATATAACAAATATTAACAATAATGTCCCCTACAACTATTGACCAAATCTGTGCTAATGGCCATCAGCTGAACTTTGTACTTGATATGTGATCCTTAACCTAGCAACATTAGCATCACTGAGTGCTTGTTAGAAATATGCAATCTCAGGTCCACTGGAAGCCAACTGAATCAGAATCTGCATTTTACAAGATCCTTGGGGATTCTGGTGCACATTAAAATTTGAGAAGCACTCAACTAAAAGAGAGACCGTTTGGTCTTAAATATCTTCTGCCTCCAAGGCTTATGGACTCGTGTGGAACAGTCGACTGACTGGTTTGTTAACAAGCCGCCCAGCCACGGAAGACTAACGGGTGCAAATTTGAAAGAAAAGATGCAGCAAGAAATTAGGATTAGGAACAAAAGGAAAAAACTAAGAGGAAGAGAAGAGAAAGCTATGAACATACAACAAGGACCATGCATACACAACTTCACTGTCAGACAGTTCTGTAACAGAGGTCCATATGAGCAGCCTGATTTGAGTGAAGTACCTCGCACATGATCATCCAAACAATATTTATGAGCTCTTCTTAATTAAATCAAAAGTTTGCCTATGGGCAGCCTCATTTTTAAAAAGCTAAGGAAGTTATCTCAAAATCAAAAGGAATGTCATTACTTAGAAATCAAATTATTCAAAATAAGTTAAGTGTATGCTAAATGAGTTTTCTAGGAATATAAAGATGAGTACTTTATTCTGGGATAACTGGGACCTTACTACACACACACACACACACACACACACACACGAAAATTTTTATTTTAGCCACCTGAAAAGTTTTGAATGATTTAAGTAGAAATACAAGAGAAAATAAGGGGAAGAAAAGCAACATAGAAGATTAAAAACACAAGACTGCAACCCGTTTTTATTACATGCCAATCTAAGTTCATGAAAAAATATGAAAATTGTATTTCTTAAATAGCTACACACTACCAACCCTTGTGGGTTATTCCTCTGTGCTCTGTGGTTTCCTAATTGGAGGATTCGAAGGCCTTATACACTCCACAGACATCAGTCATGGTGAAAGCCCACAGGTCCTCAGAAGAGTTTCAAGGCCTCAGTTCCCTGCGACTTGGGTGCAAAATCTGAAAGGCCTATGCAAAAGGCTCAGAGATGGGATGTGTGCACACACAGAGTTTCACACCTGAGTATACAGCATTGCCCAGCTTGATCTCCTTACACTGCTAGTCATCCTTTGAGAGAGGGCCTTTCTGACTAGGGAAATGGCTCTATTTCTCATTTCTGTGTTTTCTCTGGGACACAAAGGCAAAGGAGGCCTGACTGTTGCCTTCAAGACACATTGGAGCACTTCCAATAGCCCTGCCCAAGGTTATCTGGGAACATTGAAAAGTCAATGATTTATTCTGTCTCAAGTATGGGAAAGAGATGGGTCAGGAATTACATGACTCTGCCATCTTTAAACCAAATATTGATAATATTTTACACTCCAGTGTTGAAGAATAACAGTTAACATATGACCTGAAAAGCTTCTCTCCAACTAAAATACTTTCTGGCCCTTCTTAAGAAAATCTCCAAAAACAAAGGAAACAAGAAACAGGAACCATTTTTAGGGAAAACCAAAGATATCTTCAAGTTCAAACAATAGGATATGAAGATGGAAAGCTGGTGAAAGGTACACCAGCTAGGGTCCTAGTGGGAGTCCGTTGGATCACACAAATAGGGCTACTGAGTTTTTTAAGGAGTGACTTACAAGGGTGTCCACCTGGCTAAGGGAAGACCCCGAGATGCAGTAGCAGGGCTCACAAGGGCAGGGAACTGTTTTTCACCCCAGACATGAAGGGGGAAGGTGAGGGAACAGTTCCTAGAACCCAGAGACAGAGCTGTAAGGAAAGGCCTGCCATACAGGGGTTGTGGTCTTAAGTAGAGAAATGCAGAGACTAGTCAGGGAAGGAGGCAGATGAATAAATGCCTGACCTCATGTTCCTCTTGCCCTCCCATCTCTGCCAAGATACCCTGTTGCCCAAAACCAACTAAAACCCAGAGTACAAGGAAGGCTACTGATAAATATTTAACAGGTTTGATTTTATTGGAAAAAAACATAAAGCAGTTATCACAAAATTTTATCATTTTACCATCAGAATTTATCATAACTCTCAGATAGAGACATTATAAGAAAATAAAACTATAAACCAACATTCCTGTGAACATAGATGAAAAATTATCTATTATTAGTCCATCAAATCTACTGCTTTATAAAAAAATAATAAAACATCAAGGCCAAGTAAGCTTTATCCTGAGAATGCAAACTTGGTTCAACTTTCATAAATTGATCAATATATTTCAACATGCTAACTGTGTAAAAAAGAAAAAATAAATTTGACCATCTCAAAAGATACAGAGAAAAACATCTGAAAAAATTTTAAACGTACTCATGGTACTAACCTTTGGCAAACTAGTAGTAACAGGAAACTTCTTTAATTCAATAAAGAATATTTACCAAGATCTATAGTTTTTATAAATAGTAAAATAGTAAAAAATAATAATTTTAGTAAAATTACTATTTTACTAATAGTATTTTTACTATTATTGTACTTAATAGTAAAAATAATATTATTATTATTATTTCCTCCTAAGATCAGAAAAAGTCAAGGATATCTACTCTCATAATGTCTATTCAACACCATGCTGAATACCCTAATCAGTGCATTAAGACAAGAAAAGGAAATAAAAGACGTAAAGGAATATAGGCTAAAAAGATAGAAACAAAGGAAGGAAAGATGGAAAAGAGAGAGGGAGGGCAGGAGGAAGGAAGGAAGGAAGGAAGGAAGGAAGGAAAACTTCCTTTACTCACAAATAACATGACAATTCCAAATGAGCTATAAGAAGGCTACTACATGTAATACATGAATTTAGTAAGGTTGCAAGACACAAGATCAATCTATAAAAATCAATCATGTTTCTTATTCCCTAGTAATAAAAAATTAGAAGTTAAAAATCCCAAATAAGCTATAGGAAGGACACTGTCATATTATTCTTTATCCTCTATTCTATTTTTTAAGTTTTTCAAAAATTCAAACTTGCCACTCCACTCTCAGAAATCCTGATGAGGCCCAGAAATCTGTATGTTTAGCAAAACCTTCAGGTAGTTCCGACATATATGGGCTCAAAACATGCCTTCTTTCCCTGGTCTTGTCTCTCAAAAATGGCCAAGTCAAGTTCATCCCCTCGCCCTTACAAGAAACTCAGGAGCTTCCGGTCTGGGTGACTTTCAACACAATTTACTTCACATGTCTGAACCTCACTTTTCTCATCTTCCTAATAAAAATAATAACACCCAACTTAAAGAGTTTGGAAGGGGTTAGAGAAAACAGAATCTATAAAAGTGCTTGTTACAGCATCAGGCACACAACAGATGCTCAAAGAGCACCCACCATTTCCGGCCCATCTTTTTCCCTGACTGGCTAAGTGTGCCTTGTGCCAAACCTTATGCTTATAGCATTTTTTAAATCCTGTGTTACTATATTTTTAGTCCATGTTTGTCATCTATGTCCCTAAATGAGTCGTTACCTCCTTGAAGGCACAAATATGATTTGCATGTGTGCTCCATATGGTAAAATGCACATTCGGGTCACTTATCTCATTGATTAGAAAAATGCTAATAAAAACTGCCCCTCCATCCATCTGCCTCAGCAGCCTGCCTGAAATTCCTCTATTACCAATTAGTACCTTGAGTTAATCCAGAGCTCAGGGCAACGTGTGAAAATCCCAGGGGTGGGGAGGGGAGGGAACACTCTGACTTCTTCTCTGTGTGCTGTGACTAATGAAGAAACCTTTGTCCTGCCCTGGCCAATGTGGCTCAGTTGGTTGAGCTTCATCCCATGAACTGAAAGGCCATGAGTTTGATTCCTGGTCAGGGCACATACTTGGGTTGCAAGCTCAGTCCCCAGTCAGGCATGTGCAAGAGGCAACCAATTGATGTTTCTCTCTCACATCGAGGTTTCTCCCCCTCCCTTCCCACCCCCACATCTGCCCCTGCCAAAAAAAGAAGCCTTTATCCTCACTCATTGGGTTCTTCCACACAAGGCTAGAGACCTGAATCAGGGAAACGTCAAGGAGGTGAGAGTAGGAGATGAGGTGAATAGATTTAAGGAGGGGAAGAGGCCAAAGCCTAGATCAATAGAAGGCAAGGTTAAGCTATAAAGGAAGAGTTGGGCATCTAAAAGCTAAGGAGAGATTCATCTGGTCCCTGTAACCAGCACAGGACAACACACTGAGTCTTAAGAAGAGATGGGAAATAATAAGTGAGAGGTAGGTGTAGTGGGAAGGGGAGGGAGAAGCTCTAGGAACCCCACCATACTGCAAAGACACCTTTCCAACTGCCCATTCTGGTGACAGCCACTCCTGTAGCACCAGCTCTTCACAGGCTCCTGAGTAGCAGCAGCGCCACACGGACACCCTCATGGCTGCAGGGGGCACGCTCATAGTGCCACCTCCCACTCAATGCACGGAGGCTTGGCCGCCTCTTTCCTGGCACCACATGGGAGGTGCCATTCACGGGGGTGTCTAGTTTCTTCTGTGGCCAGTGCTTGCCTCAGCAAGGGCCTTTTCCTGTCCTCGAGCTCAGATGCCAGCCTGTGGGGAGACACAGAGGCTGTGTTCTAGCTGAACAAAAGTGAACTGTGGCATTTTCCAGATGACACACAGCAAAGGCCTTCTGCCTGTGGATACCATCTGGATCACCTAAGTGGCAGTCACCCACCTCACAGCCTTCCCTCCTCACCCTCCTCCTCACAGCCCTGAGCACAGAGGCCAGATTTCTGTGAACAGGAAATTCAAATCCTTCCACACCTGAAACTCAGCTGCTCTCGAGGCTTCTCCTACCCAATGCCAGGCCCTGAGTCCATGACCCTTCGGACCCCACCAGCACCGGTATCTTCATCTATACAGAGGCTGCAGGCCAGTGCGCTGCTCGACAGGGAGGAGGGCCACAGCAGCACCACAGGAGAGTGGCCTGCTGCTCATGCAGGGCGATTTAATTTTCTATTGTTTATTATATTAGCATGCATAAAATATTTCTGTTTAATATTCATGCTCTGTGAAGGACACCTGCTTGCTCAAGGGCAAATGAAACTAAATGAGCATAGTCCCTACTTACATTTCAGGTAGGAAGGGTTCACAAAGGTCAATAAACATATTTGTTCACCATGTGCTAGGCATGCTATTATGTTCTAATTTGAAATATTTCATATTTGTATATTTATACACATGTATATATTTGTATATATACTTATATAATTTTCTTTTCACCTACATAAATGTACATATCATTTTTATATATAAATACATATTATACCCATATATCTTATATATAACAGATGTGTGTGTGTATATATATGTATATATATGTAAAACATAGGTTTGTGTTTTGGAAATAGCAACAGCATTTTCTTTCTAATAATAAAAGTAATAAAGGGGTGATTAAGAGAACAGGATTTAATATCAAACTGCCTTTAAACTTTGACATTTACTTTTTTAAAAAAAGTCGAGCAATTCCTAAAAGGCACAAAGAAGAAATGAGATTGTCCTATAAGCCAAAAGCAAAAGAGTCACTATTACTTTGCAAACTAAAATTCATGAGTTTTTTCTATGCATTTCACCTCCTTACGCATACTCATGTATGGGGGGGGGGCCAAAATAAACTGGAATTGTCTTCAGGAGGGCGGGCCCTGGCAGTACAGGCTTCTCCCATAGCCGAGTGTTCTAGGAGCCCATCTGTATCAGCGGACCAACTGGTGTTGTTATGAGAGGCTGCTGTTCAGCTTCAGTGAATTTTTTTAAGACGCTTTTAATGTGTTTGTCCATTTCATGATGGGTGACTTACCAGCGCACCTGCCTACTCCATGCTGAGTGTTCAGCAGTTTTTAAGCAAAAATGGCATGACCTCCATGCCCCACCCTCCCTACTCACCTGATCTCACCCCAAAGGACTTTTGTTGTTTCCCCAGTGAAAAAAGTCCCCAAAGGGAAATGTTTTACCAAAGCAGAAGAGATGAAACAAAAGAAACAGCACAAGCACTAAACCCCATCAAATTCGACAAGTTCAAAACCTGTTTTGAGTAGTGGGAAAAACATCTCGGTAAGTGTACTGCATCAAATGGAGAGTGCTTTGAAGGTGACTGAAACTTAACATGTAAAAATAAATATACAATTTTTCTAAAGAAATTCCAGGGTTTGGGGGGTCTCCCTTCATACTCTACTTTTCAAAAAAAAAAAAAACAACATCATATTCTACTTATTGTTCATTTCCTACTTTTACCCCCAATATGGAATAGACATCTTTATCAGTCAGTATATGGAGAGCCCTACTGTCTTTTTATTGCTTCATAGTATTTCACAGTCTGCAAATCATATTGTCTCCTCTACTCACTTTATTCTTTTTCTAGAAGAGTCGGCGTGCCAAGAAGAAAACACTACCAGATCACAGTTACAGCCGTGAACATTCATTTTATGGTTCTGACTTCAATGGGATTTTTGCCACGAGCATGAGGCTAGCCATGGGTTATAAACACATGTTTAAAGCTACAAGTTTATCTGTTTATTGATACTTTAATGAGAGTTTTTGTATCAGGAATGGAAGTTAATTTTTACCAAGTGCATTTTCAGCATCTGTCAGTTACACTGGTTCTCTTCCTTTGCTGTTAATAAATTAAATATATTGATTTCCTAGCATTAAATAATTAATGAAGTCCTACAATGAACCTTACCTTGTCGTGGTGATTCTTCTCTTAAGATACTGCTGGATTCTATGTGCTGTGATGATTACAAATGCCCAAATAAAAACAGTGTGTGTGTGTGTGTGTGTGTGTGTGTGTTTGCCCTTGTATTAGAGTTAGTGTGTTCCACTTCTCCTACTGAAATGAAATTTTCCACCTCTCCTACTGCTTGCTGGAACCTCCAGGTTAAGGAATCATTCCCCCTACAACATCAGAGTAAAACCACATGGCTGCTAAGATGCTGTAACAAAGTTCAGAACAAAAAGAGTATACGGGAGGTGTGACCTTGAGTCGCGTCCTCCACTCCCGATACTGCTGCTTCCACAGTGCAGAGAGAAGACTGGGCACGCATGTCTCCCTTGACCTTCCCAGGCCCCCAGCCCTGCGTGTTCTTTACTCCAGAGTGCCGTTTTATCTCATCAAAGGCCCACCATATGAGGACATAACTGTGACCTGCATTTTGCAGAAGAAAATGAACATGGGAGATTTCTCAGCCAAGCTGAGCTCATACCTGTAGTTAGCAGTGCAGATCCAGGACGTGAACCCAAGGCTGCTGCCTGACTCCAACGCCCGTGGCCCTCCATTGCTCTCACCAGCGTATTTGGGGCCGAAGCTCCGGTGATCCTTGAAGCTTTACCGCATTCTGCAGCTCCCACAGAGACATAGGGCAGTTGTGACAGAGCTAAGTTACTGTCACTTGCAACCAAAAAGAAACCAGCCAACAAAGCTGCTAAGGTGTATTTGTTCAGCCCCACCTGATTGCAAATCCACTTAACGGTACATCGCGCTCCCTGCTTAGAGCCTGTCTAGCACAGAGACTCCTATTTTTTTTTAAATGTAACCAAGAAAATCAAGTTTCAAGTACATCTGTAGTCATTAGATTGATTCCGGGTTCTAACTATAAATCATAGTTAAATTAATTTAAAATGTACAACAGAATTAAACATTAATAAATATGACATGTAAATGGGGTGAAAAATGGCAAACCAGAGGCATTGAATCTTAACATCCTACACAGATATTTTGTGGTCAATCCAGGCTAATTTGGTTATCTCTTTGGATTTTAATTTCCACAGCTATAATATAAATCACTGAGCTGATATGGTATAAAAAGTATGTGAATTTTTGAAGATTTTGAAAGTGCTGGGTGCAAAGGTAAATGAACAAAAGAAAACTTTTCTGGACATGAACAGACCCCAAACCTCAAATTCCCTTCATGACAGCAAGAACATAATAAGAACCTATTGTCACCATTTCTTGGAAGACGAATCTAACCTTGGGCATGTTTCTTTGCCAAGTTGGTCCATCTGAAAGACACAAATAGTTGTTAAAGGGCTCCTGAGTCCCATGGTGTAAGGAATCCTAAAACCTCCAGAAAAGCCCCCCTTTTTCCTTCTTCTCCTTATCTGAATTAGTGCAGATATCACCTTATGAGTAAGAAATCAGTACTCAGGGTATACTGGAATTTGTCTATCCAGGGTTTTCTTTTCTGCTGTGAAGGTATTTTTATGTTTAGAGTTCATCTTCTCTCTTTAGAAAGGAAAAATTTGTCATCGGAAGGCAGATTGCAGTGTTTTTTTTGCAGTTCTCATTTTGCTGATGTTGCTAAATACTGTCATTTCCTTTAATATTATTCGTAAGAATAGCAATTGCCTCTAAAATGGCAAAATGCCCTATTTTGCCTGATGCAGTAATAGCAGCTCTGATGAAATGTGTTCACCTTCGGGCAGCGGAAGTACACCCTTCCCCACCTACCCGAGAATCGCTTGGGGGTGTTTAATACCACGGACTCACCCTTAACTAGAAATGTCCAAACGAATCATCTAACAGCGCTGTTTATTGAATTTACTCATTAAAAACAAATAAGGTCCACTTTAAAACTGAACAGCTATTCCTCTTCCTATCTTCAGGTTGGAAAGAAATTATTTCCTTGCAACTATAGCTGTGCTTCACTTACCAGCTGATATGCTGGAAATTAATTATGTAGCCAAGAGTTTTGCTGCATCAGGGCTTTCCATGATCCTTAGGAATAAATGTTGTCTGTAACTATTGAAAAGGAAAAGATTAGGTGATGAGCTCAGCTTTATTTCACCAATATCTTCCATGGACAGAAAAAGAATACACCTTTTCTTGAAAAACAGTTTACCTCCAAGGGCTAACAAACTAAAACTCTCCTCTGTATAAAGCATAATAACAAAGGGGGTATATCTGGGGAAATCATGAGGATATCTTTGCTCTTTCTGTGAAATAAAAAAAGAAAGAAAGAAGACTGATAGAACATAGCTCCTAAGCTCCAAAAAAAGTTAAAATGTGAGTCAAGCCAATTAGTGGGAATTTTAGGGGAAATAATATTTTCTCCATGTCCTGCTTCTCCTCCCGCCTGCCATTCTGCAACCAGAAGCCCTTCCCCATCTTCCGAGGGGTGAGAAATCCCGTCCATCCTCCAGCCATCTCTGGTCAACCTCGTCCAGGAATTACTCAGTGGTAGAGAGCCTTTTGTGGGCTGGGTACCAGGTCCTTTGTCAGTGTGACAATAAATCGTCACGACAGGTCTACTGTACAGATGAGGAAAGGTAAGTCAACTGGCTCAGCCCCTGGCCCATACCGCTGAAAGATTAGGAAGAAAAATGGCAGCTCCAATATCCAGTAACTCATAGTTTACAGTAATCTGTAATCTATGAATTAGTAATCTAGAATTACTGAATCTAGAATCAGTAATCTGATGCTTATAGAAAAATCAGGTTGTTCTCCTCCCGGTCACAAACAATCTCACAGATACACAAAACAGCAAGCACTGAGCTAAACAACTGACTGCTGCTGCTTTACCCATTATCATGTTATCCTTTCTAGTCTGCCTGCTTCTAGGTAAGATTTATTCATCAATCATAGAATTGCCCAATCAAGGGAGAACTTCCTCTTTCTTGGACACTCCCCCAAGTTACCCATATAAATTCCAAATCCTACAACAGTTCTAACACCCTCTGGCTAAGACACCCCACGGTTACCCATGCTGTGTGTTCTTCCACAGTTTCAACAAATGAGAGACGCCCCTTTCTCGCCTACAGGTGTGTTCCTGCCATCTAGAGTGGCGGACTGAGTCACTCTACCACACTCTCACTGGACCCCGAACTGGCTTAGGCATCAGTTCTTCTCACCTCTAAAATAGGAATAATCAAAATGCTCTAACTCCCACGGTGGTTGGGAATTAAACAAAGGGATATGTTTAAGAAATTCAAGCTCTTCTTACCATTCCCATCACGATCCTAATTATCATTACTTTCATTACCATGACACCTTACGGCCTCACTGAGACCTTCTCTGAGACCCCAGTTTCAAAGGAGTCTCTCTTTTTAAACCTCACCCGTGTACTAAGCCCCTGCTGCACACAAAACACTTTCTCCCTCCCAGTTCTTTCAGCTGAAAGCTTCCAAGGTTTTCAAGAAATTCAAAGCCTTTGCTCATTATTAAAAATCACTTACATGCTGCCTTGCATATTATTTCTATATTTATGCCTTTTTTTATAAGCTAGATGGTTTCTGCCTTTAAGGAGCTTACCATATCTGCAAGTCGTCTCCACCAGAGCCCCTGGCAGAGTAAATTGTCACAAAACATGCGTGGATTGACTAAAGCAAGAAGCCAGCATGAACAGGAATACTGAAAGTGTAAAGGAGTGGGCTTTTTTCTTTAAGTATTTTTTATTGATGATGCTATTACAGTTTTCCCAATTTTCCCTCTTTATCCTCCCTCCACCATGCCCCCACAAACCCTCCAGCATCCCCCCTGCTTAGTTCATATCCATGAATTGTACATGTAAGTTCTTTGAGTTCTCTGTTTTCTATACCATTTTTTTTATCTCTCCCCGTCTATTTGATGCCTACCATTTATGCTTCTTCTTCCCTGTACCTTTTCTCCTGTACTCCTCCCTTCCCCCTCCCCACTGAAATCCCTCCATATGATGTCCATTTCTCCAATTCTGTTCCTGTTCTGACTGTTCAGTTTTTGTTCTCCTTAAAGGAGCAGGCTCCAGGCCCGGGGACAGGGAGGTGTACACATTTCAGACGCCCTTTGGCTCAAGCCCATCCTTGCTGACGTTTCCCTGCACTCAGAGTCTGGTTCCTGAGTCCTCCAGGTTAACAAGACCACGGTGCTGTAAGAGTCTGCCTCCTTTCTTATAAAGATGGTGAAAGTTCATAGCATCTTTTCCAGAAATGATTGTTTATACTCCCTTTCTTTCCTACTCCATTAGCAGGCATTTTTTTTCTTGGCACCAGATAACATCAATTCCTATGAATAATGAGGATGTTTCTTTCTAATCACCAAATTTTAACACACGAACAGCTTCCAGCTTTGTACATGTATATAGCTCCACATAGTGAGCACTCCTTCGATGCCCTAAGACTGTGTTAGATTTGCAGTATTTCTTGGGAGATGGGGTAGGAAAACTCCTTTTCCCAATAGTGAATATATCATTTTCTTTGAACATGGCTTGGCTTTTATTACTAAGGAAATAATTATTTTCTTTAAAACTAACAAGCAGTGCTCCCTACTCACACCCTCACTGATTGCAGAACACCGTCATGATTGGAAGGTGCTGGGACGTAGTCTCGCTGGACAAAAGGTGTAAACACTGTCCCACCACCATGGCTGAATTTAAATGACAAAGATGGTCCTCCTTCCCCACTCCCAGCTGTGTCTGAGGACAGCAAGGACAATTCCTCTCCTATTCCACCACTGTTGACATTTCCTCCTCGGTCAGCGCCAGAAATCAGAGGCTGGGAGGGTGGCAACCCTGTCCTGGTGTGTCCTGCTGCTGTTTACATGTATGCATCCAATCAACATCTGTACATCGGAGGTAGTCTCAGTGTACCTGTTCCAATGAGAAAAGCAAGATGCAGCTAGGTATAATGTTTTCCCACTTATGTAAACTTTCACGATGAACATTTCCATGCATGTTTCTAAATGTGTATGTATAATTGTAGAAACATGAGAAAAGTACAGCTGAATAGATAATCAGCTCTATGTTACCCCCAGGGGCAGGGTACATGGGAGGAGCAGGGGGCATAGTGCAGAAATTATTATATTTTTAATATATTTTTGGATGTATTTTTACTTCTTAGAATAAAGTACCTGATCTTGTAAAAATAAAGAATGAAAAAATATAAAAGTACAAAGATACCTTTCAGTGCTTTCTCACTCTTGAAGTCATGCACACAGTGCTTAAAACCTCCTTCCAACAAGGATGAGAGGTAGAAACCTCAGAAGACTACACAGCATGATGTGGAGAAAAGGGCCCTGGGCTTGAGGTAAGGAAACTTGGAGGAAGCAAAATAGATTACTAGGCGTCTCCAAAGGAAAATTCTACAATGTTTTGCTCATATTCCTCAGGATGATCTGATTCCAGTCTCTCGTTACCTTTGAGCAATTTTACAGCTTTGTGAGCTGTAGATAACTAATTGCAATGCAAAAGAGTTTTTTCTATAGACATGCAATTGGATTTTGTTTTCCAGTAAAGAAACAAGTCCCACTTCCCTCCATCTCCCCCCATCACTTTCCTGACTAATCAATCTGTCTGTTCTTTGGATCTTTCTTTGAACTAGTTTTAACATCTTACCACTTCCATTATTAGTGATGAGTTAAAGAAATGTTATTTTAAATCTGAATGAGTCATCACAATTTTACTTTTTATTTTAATTAGCCCTTAACATGGAATTGCACCCCGTGACGAGAGGGCCAGAGCCAGCTGTGTCAACGAAGGCAAGTTCTTCACTTCCCTGCCCCATCCATCCATCTCCTCACCCTTCTCTCTCTTGGGTTCTGTCTCTCGCTCACATCCTTCTGACCACGTGGAACAGAAGGCTACATCATCATCTGTAATGATGCTCACTGGTTATTTCTGGGTGGTAGGTTTGAGGAGATTTGGAGTCTTTTTCACTTGTCCGCACTGCTTGAATTCTTTATAATGGACATCTGCCATTTTCATAAATCAACAAAGCGTATGCAAGCAAGATCTGACACTTGTCCAAATTCATCAAGTGCCTTTTCTGCTCCTATTTTTTTATATCTTTTATCTTCAAAGAATTGGAGCAGAGAGAAATCTGAGTTATTAGTAGAGGCCAAGGAAGAAATTAAAAGGTGAGCAGAGTTCAAGGAGCAAATTTTCTGAAAGAATGCCCCACTTGCACAGATGGCTCTGGCATACTTTGGCCTTTTCATAGGGAGCCCCATCCCTGAGACATTCCTAAAGCCCAGGCTCCTGCCTTTGGTTTCCTGCTGCACTATTGCTCCCATGAGGCCTTTTCCAGGTGGCCAGCAGTTTGTTGGGGCAGGTCTGACTCCCTGATATATCCCTGACTGCACCATGGAAACCAGCATCCACCAAAGGCATTGAGGGAAATATACCACTCAGACAGTATGTGAAGCACAGCTTGGACATTGCAAAGGACACCGTAAGATGTTCAGCAGCATCCCTGCCTCTCCCCACTAGATGCCAATAACACACTTTCCGTCTTCTACTCTCCAGTTGTGACCAGCAAAAATGTCTCCAGACATTGCCAAATGTCCCCTAGGAAGCAAGATCCTCTCTAGTTGATGTTCACTGTTCTAGTGCATTGAGCTGCTACTCTCAGCAACTATTGTGCTACATTCTGGGATTAGAATTTTATGCACAACATAGTTAGGGGACAATCACCTGGATTGGGGGGTTATCTACTTGCAGACTCTGATGATCATTTTATCTATAAAAAGAAGAAAATCTTACCTTTTCTGACAGCATAAGTGGGCCTGGAGAGTGTTATGCTAAGTGAAAGCAGTCAGAGAAAGACGAACGCCATAGGATTTCCCTCATATGTGGAACTTAATGAACAAAATAAACTAACGAACAAAATAGAAACAGACTTATACATACAGAGACTAGACTGACAGCTCTCAGAGGGGAGGGAGGTTGGGCAGTTTGGGTGAAGAAGTAAAGGGATTGAGCAAAGAAAAAAACACTTATAGACTCAGACAACAGTATGGTCATTACCAGAGGGAAAGGCGGGCAGGGTGAGCAAGAAGAGGGTAAAGAAGGAAGAAACGGTGAGGGAAGGAGACTTGACTTTGAGTGGTGAACACACAATACAATACACAGATGATGTATTACAGAATTTTACACTTGAAACCTATGTAATTTTATTAATGAATGTCACCCCAATGAATTTAATAAGAAAAATTGTAAAGTCTTTCTACATTACAGTAATTGATATAGTGTGGCATTTGCAAAATAAAATATAAATATGTGTATGTGTACATAAACATAATCAGAGTACAAAAATAGATCCAAGTATACATGGTCAATTGATTTTCGTCAAAGATACCAAGAAATGCAATGAAAAAAAAGAAAAAAAACTTTAAACAAATAATAAATAGTATTAAAACAAGATATCCAACTGGGAAAAAATGAGTATTGCCCTTTATATGACATTTATACATTTGGGAAATAAGTTATAAAACTTCTAGAAGAAAACAGAAAAGAAAATATTTATAAACTTAGGGGACAGAAAAATATATCTTAGCAAGATACAAAAACCATAAACCATAAAAGACAAAATGGATAAATTGAACTTTACCAAAATTTTTAAAATTTTGTCTTTGAAAAACAATTTCAAGAAGGCAGAATGTCAAGCCATAAAAAATACTCACAAGACACATATAACAGAAGACTTATAGAATATAGACCCAGAATATAGAAAGAACTCTTACAACCAGATAATGAGAAAATAAACTATTCAGTTTAAAAAGTGAGCAGAGTATTTGAACAGACATTTCACCAAAGAGGGTATTCAGGTAGAGAACATGAAGAAAGGCGTGACCTCACTAGTCATCAAGGAAATTCAAAATAAAACCACAAAGTGATACCACTACACACCCACTAGAACGGCTAAAATTTAGAAGACTGACTATATAGATTTCCTGTTGCTATGTAACAAATATCACAAAATTAGCTGCAAAATTTTCATCTCACAATTCTGTAGGTCAGCAGTCTCAGTGGATTTGACGAGGTCTCCAAGAGTCATAAGACCAAAATGAAGGAATCAGTGAGGCTGGGCTCTTATCTGCAGGTCAAGGCTGCTGGATTTGGGGTAGAGGGGAGGAAGCATCTGCCTCCAAGTGCATTCAAGTTGTTGGAAAAATCCAGTTCTCTGTGGTTGTAAGGATGAAATCCCCATTTAATTACTGGCTGTGAGGTGGGAATCACTCATATCTTGAAGGATGCCCTCCTTTTTCTTATGTGCTCCCCTCCATTTTCAAAGCCAGCAAGAGCATTAAGTCTTTCTCATGCTTCTAATCTTTCTGACATCTTCTGCTTTACTCCTCTACCATAAGCCAGATACTCCTCTGCTTTTAAGGGATTGCGTGATTAAGTGAGACTCACCTGGATCCTCTCCCTTTTTTAAGGTAAGCTGTGCCATCCCAGGGGCACCCTCTCATCATTCACAGGTTCACGAGCAGGATGAAGTCACACAGGTACAGCTGAAGCTGTCATCCACAGGTAGGATTTCCTTCTATCTTTGGCTCTCCTGACATCACTGAGAAACTATGCTCTCATGTCCTAGATGTCTTCAGGCTGGATTTAGAAGATGTATACATCTCTCAAAAGGGTTTTTTGTTTAGTTGAGTACTCTGATCTTTCTATCTTTCCAAGATTCCAGCTAAAGTTTGTATAACTACCCCCTCAGCCTTCTCTCTATGCTATGTTTCAGCAGCAATTGCTAAATCATGACATGTTTTGCCACCTGGAAATGCTGACAATTTCCCAATTATCAAGTCCTTGTTTCTTTTTCTGGAACAATTTTTCACTCAATTGATATCTCTGCTCTCACATTTTACTAGAAGCAGCAAAGAAAAACTATGCCACACCTTCAACATTTTGCTGAAAAATCTTCTCAGCTAAATGTCCACATTTATTGTTTGTAAGTTTTGCTTTCCACCTAACTGTGAGAGACAATTCTGTGAAGCTTTTAGCCACTTCCTCTAGTTTTTAGTCACACGTTTCTCTCTTTGCTCTGAGTCTTTAGTGTTCTCAAAGTCTATTACTATGCACTAATTCTACTAAAAGGCTTTTCAAGGTAATCTAAGCCCTTTCTATTAAAATATACTTTCCTCACTAAATATCCTTTCCTCATATTAAAATATCCTTCCTTAAAGTATACTTTTCTCATTAATTGTAAGAGTCAATCTTGTTGAGAAGTCATTTCTTCCCAAATATTTCTATGGATTTAATTTGAATCAAAATCTCAAGTTTGTTGTGAAAATTGACAAGCTCATTATAAAACTTATATGCAAAATGCATCCAATCTAAAATAATCTAAATAATTCTGAAGAATAAATGTAGAGGATTTATGTCACCTAATTGTAAGACTTCTTAAAATGCTATCATGTTAATGTGTTATTATTTTAAAAATAGACAAATTAACCAATGAAATAAAAGATTTCATAAATAGACCACACATATATAGTTATTTGACTTACAGTAAAGACATAACTATAATTTAGTGGGTGAATAGTTGGTCTTTTATATGAATAGCACTTAATACTTGGGAAAAATATTTAGCCTTAATCCCCGTTCATGACATACATAAATATTCATTGAAAAATAGGTTTAGATGAAACTTCTAGGGGAAAAAAAACAGGAGAAAATTCTTATTACCTTGGAGTAGACAAAGATTTCTTAAACAAGGTAACAAAATTGGATTTCAACAAATTAAGAACTTTCATTCATCAAAAATAACCCTCAAGAGAATGAAAAGCAATACACATATTGAAGAAAATATTCTTGATATATGTGTTTTAAAGTCCAATGAGAGACAACCAATCCATATCTAATAGGTATTTTTTGAAAAAACATTTTACAGAAGAGGGTATTCAAGTGGTTGATACACCTGTGAAATGGTGCTCAATATCTTTAAGAAAATGCTAATTTAAACCATGACAATCAGTGTTTCTCATTTTGTCTCTCCCTTCAGCTCTCTCTAAAAGCAATGAAAAAGGTGTCCTTGGGTGAAGAAAGAAAGAAAGAAAGAAAGAAAGAAAGAAAGAAAGAAAGAAAGAAAGAAAGAAAGAAAGAAACCGTGAGATTGTGAGTGCACAACCTCCTGAATGATTCAACTTAAAAAGATTGGAAACACTAAGTGTTGGGAGGATGTGGAACAATTAGAACTCTCTCATATGCTGCTGCTCGAAATGGAAATTTGTACTACCACGTTAGGAAACTGTCAAAATCTAATAATGATTGACATATGCTTCCTCTGTGATCCAACACCATCACTTCTATGCATGTGCCCGAGAGAAGTGAAAACATATGTTCACCAAAATACATGCACAAACATTTTTATAGTAGCTACATCCACAATGGCCCACAACTGGAAGCAAAACAAATATATATCAAGAGATAGATAAACAACTTGCAGTATATATATATGCAGTGGAATAAGTCAGCAGTAAAAAAGGAGCAAACAACTCATACATGCAAGAACACGAATGAAGCTCACAATAATATGTTTAACAAAAGAAGCCAGCCATAAATGGGTCCACACTTCAGCCAGACGTGACTGCATTTAGGAAGTTCAAGCACAGGCAAAATATATCAACAGTAGCAGACTAGAATTCAGATGCTCTATGTCTATCTCCCTGCTCCCCTCAATACTTAGAAACAAAAGTGAAAATATATTTTAAGACAATGTATAAGCAATCTGCAGAAAAGAAGTTGAACCAAGAAGTAGGTATCATAGATTTTAGTCACTTTCACATGAATGAATCACAGTTTTGTCTTCTGTAAAATCTGGAAAGTATTGTGTCTTGCCTCATTCACAGGAGGATGGTGAGGAGGAAGGTGATATAGTTAGAATTAAAGATTCAGGGCTCCAGGATTACAGCAGCCTCAACATCAGGAATTATCCCCACTCCTGCCATGCTGGATTAAGCAATCTTAACACTGCAGCTTGCATTTCCCCACTTTGTGAATGGAACCACTAGATTATCGCTGCTTCATTCTCTTCCTCTTCCCTAGTTGATAGGCAGGTGTTGGCTAACCTTGGATATTTGCCTGCTGAAACATTAATTCTGGAAAAGAAGAAGTCCACAGGCAAACGTGTCTGGTAAACCAAAATTCTTTGATGTTTAAACTCAAATAATGAAGATACTAGGAGTTCACAGGAGAAGGCAGGCACAGAATGCCCAGGTTAAAAGACAGAGGTCACTGCAGCACACACAAGGGTCCATCTTGCCCTGTAATGCTCTCTCCTTGACCTTCCCCTCTCTCATCCTGTCTTACGGTGATACTCAGCGAGGAGGTACAAATTTAGGAGGACAACGGACAAGTTCGGCTGAAAAAGTGACTTTCAGTGCTTTGCATGCCAGGCTTAAATCCAGTATATCCATGGAGTTCTCGTAGTTAATACAAACGTCACTTCTTAGATCATTTCCCAACTCTATCCTAAGTTTTTCCAGGACACAAAAAGGGTTGCAATTATTCAGAAGATAGGTCATACACAGCAGTTACCTCTGAAGTTAAAAGCCAAAAGGTACAAGATGTAGGTAAAATTTTTACAACCACATTACCTTGACCTATAAATACATTTTTACAAGTAAAAGAACTTTCCCTTAAACACTGGGGCATGCATTAAAATAAGATTAATGACTGAAAGCAGCAGGTCAAAGAGAAGAAAGGAACAGTCCTGATCTTGTCAGCTACTGGCCCCCAGTGGTACAACAATAGTCCTAGAGGAGATACCCCTGCCCTAACAGCCACACAGAATTATGCTCTGGAAGCTTGGTTTACTGTCTCACAGGCGTGAGAGCCTGACCATGGTGGCTTCCTGAGCAATAATCCATGACCTTCTAACAGAGATGACTGTGGGAGATTTTATGAAATGAATAAAATCGTATACTCAAGGACTTGTGTGGGGATATGGGTCAGAGGATGGAAGAGAGATAGTAAATGAACTGCAATACTTGAGTTTAATATAGAGAAGAGTTTTCTCCCTCCACAAGCCTATCAATCCATGTACACTTATCTGTCTTCACTTCTAGCAAAGAATCTGCTATAGAATTTTAAGTTGCCATCAGGGACAGCAACTAAAGTGGAACATGAACCAGAAACTAGAATGAATGTACTCATTTACTAAATCCCACAGAGAATCCAAATATTAACTTTCTAATTGAATTTAAAGTTTTTTAAGCCAGTGAACCAGCTCAAATTGGAACTGAACCTATCTATATATTTTCTAAAGAGAAAAAAAAAAACTGCTGAAAGGAAATTTAAGAAGTCTCAAAGGTATCTCCCCAACAGAAATAAAAACATCTGTGCATACAAAAACTTGCAGGCAAATGTTTATAGCCACATTATTCAGAATAGCCCCAAACTAGAAACAACTCAAATGTCCTTCAGTTGATGAAGGAATAAATAAAATGTAGTGTAGTAACATCCCTTATTCATAGAGGATATGTTACAAGACCTCCAGTTAGACCCTGAAATCACAGATAATACAATATGGTTCACAAAGCCCTTTACAGAACACATTCCCTGGGTCCTTACATAGACTGTCAAATTGGAAAGCTGGAGAAGATGATTAGTCCAAGTATTTTGTGGTCCACATTCCATAACCTCCTCTTCCTTCCTTTCATGATCTCTTACCCTTGGGTACACCCTCAGTTCTCTCAGGAAAGTATTTGCCATCAGTCATTTGTACCTTGGTAGGAAACACATTTGAGGAACAGGGTGACCTCTTTCAAGAACAACATGAGACCATGCCTTTAAAATGTAGATGTCACTAAAAGGATTAGTGAACAAGTGGAAGAATTGTTTTAGGGAAAAGGTGGGGTCCCTCAAGAGTTCTCTGAAGTTACATCATGTAGGTGACTGCTTTCTTTAATGCTACAGGAAAGAGCAATCCTGGAAATAACCTAATAACAGTTGTCTTTCAAAATCTTACCTGTCTCCCTCCAAAATAGATGCATTCAGTTCTATAACAGTTTCCTCTATCAAGAATATAGCTAAGAAGCAGGAAATAAACCAAAAAGCCTTTAGGGAAGCCAAAAATAGAAATTATGAATCCAATATACTAGAGTACAAGAATTTTTAGCTAGAGAGACCCACAATGGAAGAGGAATAAATGGAAGGTACACTAACCTCCTCCCAGAGCCAATCTGCAATTACAACTAAATTGTAAAGAAATCATCCGGCATAACTAACTGAACACTAGCTGGAGAGAAGCCTTATAACCAAGGACAAATGGAAGAAACCACTTCACCACAACATGACTGGTAGGGAGTACAGAGGTACAAGAGGGCTGGCTGGGCTCCCATGGGTGGCTGCTGAAGTTCTGAAGGGATATTTCAGTAGCCAGGGGATTCCCCCTGAGAATTGTGGGGTCTAAACCCCAAGCTGAGCTCCCCAATGTACATTAACAGAGCCAGCAAAGGAACCAAATAATATCCAGCTGTGAAAAGTAGCAGGGTTTCTGTCTGCTGGGGAGAGATGGCCAGACACTCAGAGGGCCTCTTAAAGGGCCAACACACAAAAAAAATTTGTTTGTGGCCACTTACCCAGGCTCCAGAAAAGGGAAGACAGAGTGGGTTAGAGACACATGAAGGGAGTCTGGGGTTGGTGGCTCTGTGGAGAGAACTAAAGGAACAACCACCAGGATCCCTGAGCTGAGTCATTCCCCATACTACTGGAGCCATCTCTCTCAGACAGAGCACTCACCTCCAAGTGGCGAAAGCTTGAAGAAGAACAATAGCCCTGCCCACAGTAATTACTCTGCCCCATCTTGTGGAGTGTAAACTGGGCTGCTTATTACAACTTGAGGCTATATCATGGATTAAGTTTAACAACTAAGGTGGGTCTCTGGAAGCTCTGAGACTTTAGGTGATCCTCTTCTGGGCCTGGTGCTGGTAAAAGCCAGTCTTAGTGTGAAGTCTGGTTCTTTCTGTACACCAGCAGGGCCAGCAGGAGGATACACATGCTGTGGGTCACTGATAGCTCCAAACAGGTTGCCCAGGACCAGTCACAAGCATCATCTGACAAAGGTCTGCACCAGAGTCTTTGCAGATCTATCTAATACATAGAAACAAATACAAAGAAGCAGCCATAATTGGAAGACAAAGAAACAGACCCCAAATGCAAAAACAAGAAAATTCTTCAGAAGAACTAGATGAAATGGAGGCAAGGAATTTATTAGATAGTTTAGAGTAATGACCATAAGAATACTCAACAGCATGAAAAAAAAAGACAAAAAAAAAAAAAGCATAAAAGGGACCAGTCGGAAATAAGGAATGCAATATCTGAAATAAATAATAGACTAGAAGAAATAAACGGTAGGTTAGATGAAGAAAAGTCTCCAATCAGTGATTTGGAAGACAAGGTAGAAAAAAAAATCCAAGCCAAGCAGCAAAAAGAGTTTTTAAAAAAGAGGAAAGCTTAAGAAACATTTTGGACAACATGAGTGTAACATCTGCATCAAAAGAATACAAGAAGATAGGGAGCAAGGGATCAAGAACCTATTTAAAGAAATAATGACCAAAAAGTTCCCAAATCTGATGAAAGAAAGACACACAAATCCAGGAAGCTCAGAGAGTCTCAAACTAGTTGGACCCAAAGAAGCCTACACTACACAAGCTTTCCCATTAAGATTGAGAAAAAGACAGGGATGTTTACTTTCACCTCTTTTGTTCAACATAGTACTGAAAGTCCTAGCCACAACAATCAGACAAGAAAAAGAAATAAAAGGCATCCAAATTGAAAAGGAAGAAGTAAAACTGTCTTTATTTGCAGATGACATGATACTGTACAAAGAGAACCCCAAAGATTCCACCAAGAAACTATTATAACTGATCAATGAAATCAGAAAAGTAGCTGGATACAAAATTAATATCCGGAAATCAATTGCATTTTTGTATGCCAATAACAAACTAAGAGAAAGGGAAATTAAAAAACTATCCCATTGACAATTACTTCAAAAAGAATAAAATACCTAGGAATACACCTAACCAAGGATGTTAAAGAGCTGTACTCAGAAAATTATAAGATGCTGAAGAAAGAAATTGAAGAAGTTAGAAATAAGTGGAAACACATACCATGTTCATGGAGAAGAAAAATCAATGTCATTAAAATGTCCATACTACCCAAAGCAATCTGTAGATTCAATGCAATTCATATCAAGATTCCAATGACATATTTCACAGAACTAGAACAAAATTTCAAAAATTTATATAGATCCATAAAAGGGTCAACATAGCAACAGTGATCTTGAGAAAGAAGAACAAAGTTGGAGGAATCACATTACCTAGTATGAAACTATATTATAAGGCCATAGTAATCAAAACAGCATGATTCTGGCATAAAAACAGACACATAGATCAATGGAACAGAACAGAGAGTCCAGAAATAAATCCACGTCTTTAGAGTAAATTAATATGAAACAGAGGAAGCAAGCACACAATGGGCTAAAGATAGTTTATTCAATAAATGGTGCTGGGAAAATTGGACAGATATGTGCACAAAAATGAAGCTAGACCACCTTCTTAAGCCACACACAAGAATAAATTCAAAGTAGATTAAAGACTTAAATGTTAGGCCCGAAACCATAAAAATCCTAGAAGCAAACATTGGCAGCAAAATCTTGGACATTGCTCATAGAAACTTTTATCAGATGTATCTCCCCAGGCAAGGAAAACAAAAGAAAAAATAAACAAGTGGGACTACATCAAACTAAAAGTTTTTGCACGGAAAAGGAAATCATCAACAAAATAAAAAGACAACCCACAGAATGGGAGAACATATTTTCCAATTCATCTGATAAGGGGTTAATATCCAAAATTTCTAAGTGCTTACAAGACTCAACACCAAAAAAAAAAACAAACAACCCAGTTAAAAAATGGACAAAGGACCTGAACAGACATTTCTCCAAAGAGGACATACAGGTGGCCATATGATAGGATGCTCAATGTCACTAATCATCAGAGAAATGCAAATTAAAAACACAATGAGATACCATCTCACACCTGTCAGAATGGCTGTCATCAATAAATCGACAAACAACAAGTGCTGGTGAGGATGTGGAGGGAGGGAACTCTTTTGCACTGTTGGTGGGACTGCAGATTGGTGCAGCCACTGTGGACAACAGTATGGAGATACATTTAAAAATTAAAAATGGATCTGCCTTGAATTTATTTTTGTGTATCGTGTAAGTTGGTACTCGAGTTTCATTTTTCTGCAAGGTAGGTAAAAGACTTAAATATAAGCCATGTCACCATTAAAGTCCTATAGGAAAACATAGGCAGGAAAATCTCAGATATTTCATGCAGCAACATTTTTACTGATACGTCCCTCAGAGCGAGGGACATAAAGGAAAGAATAAACAAATGGGATCTCATCAAAATAAAAAGCTTCTGCACAGCTAAAGAAAACAGTATTAAAATAAAAAGGAAACCAACTGTATGGGAAAACATATTTGCCAATGATACTTCAGACAAGGGCTTAATCTCCAAAATATATAAAGAACTTACATGACTCCACTCTAAGAAGACAAGCAACCCAATTAAAAAATGGGCAAAGGACTTGAACAGACACTTCTCCAAGGAAGACATACAGAGGATCCAGAGACACATGAAAAGATGCTCAATATTGCTAGCTATCAGAAAGATGCAAACTAAAACCACAATGAGATACCACTTCACACCAGTCAGAATGGCCATCATAAACAAAGCAACAAACAACAAGTGTTGGAGAGGTTGTGGAGAAAAAAAAAGGATCCTAGTGCACTGTTGGTGGGATTGCAGACTGGTACAACCACTATGGAAAACAGTATGGAATTTTCTCAGAAAACTAAAAATGGATCTGCCTTTTGACCCAGCAATTCCACTGCTAGGATTATATCCTAAGAACCCTGAAACACCAATCCAAAAAAACCTATGCACCCCAATGTTCATAGCAGCACAATTTATAATAGCCAAGTATTGGAAGCAATCTGGATGCCCAGCAGTAAAGGAATGGATCAAAAAACTATGGTACATTTACACAATGGAATTCTATGCAGCAAGAAGAAAGAAAGAGCTCCTACCCTTTGCAACATCATGGATGCAACTGGAAAGCATTATGCTAAGCGAAATAAGCCCGGCGATAAAAGACAAATACCATGATCTCAACTTTAACAGGAACCTAAACAACAAAACAAAGAAACAAGTGAAATATAACCAAAGACACTGAAATAGAAAACAGACTGACAGTGTTCAGAGGGGAGAGGAGAGGGAATTTTAGGGGAATTTCAGGGGAAAAGGGGAAGGGTTTATAGGAACAAGTATAAAGGATGCATGGATAAAAACTAAAGGCGGGTGGAAATGGGAGGGAAGAGGGGAGGGCTGGGTGGGTGGGTTGGAATGGGAGTAAAAGATAGAAAATTGTACTGCAACAACAATTAAAAAAAATGGATCTGCCTTTTGATCCAGCCATCCCACTTCTAGTAATATACCCAAAGCAACCCCAAAACACTAATTCGAAAGAACATACGCACTCCTATGTCCATTGCAGCGTTATTTACAATCACCAAGATAGGAAAGCAGCCCAAGTGTCCGTCAGTAGATGAGTGGATGAAACAACCACGGGACATTTACACAATGGAATTCTTACTCAGCCATTAAAAAAAAAGAAGAAAATGTTGCCCTTTGCAACAGCATGGGTAGGCTTGGAAAACATTATGCTAAGTGAAATAAGCCAGTCAGAGAAAGACAAATACCATATGATCTCATTCATATGTGGAATCTAATGAACAAACTGAACTAACAAGCAAAATAGAGACAGACTTATAGACAGAGAGCAGAATGACAACTAAGCAGGTGGGGACAGGGAGGTTGGGGGTAGAGGGGTTGAGCAAAAAGGAAAAAAGACTCATGGACATGGGCAATAGTGCATTGACTGTGGGGCAAAGGGAGTATAAGGAGACTAAATGATAATGGAAAAAATATAAACTTTCAGAAACAAATAAAAAATGAAATAAAATAAAATAATTTTTAACTAAGCAATTTATTCTAAGTTTACACACAATTATAACTTGAGGATCCGCCTTATATCTTATTAGAACCAAATTACAAAAAATCCCTCTAACTTCACCCATTCAATTATCATTCATTCATTCACTCATTCATTGCCTTCTATATTTTCAAATGACAGCTAACATTTATAGAACGATGTATAATCTAAGACTTCTATGTATTTGAGTTGGCGTCTGTGGGAAACACAAAGATGAGTGAGACTATGCCCTACCTTCAAGGAAATGGTAATCCACTCCGAGTGCAGACTGCCAGCTGCTGACCTTGGCTCAAGACAAGACGAAGGCAAGTGCTTACTAAAGGTAGAAGAGAGTTTCTGTGGGAAAGTGGAAGAGGAACAAAGTCTGACTTAAGGATCTGAGCAGACCCCAACAAGGAAAGACACACAGAATGATCTGAAAGGCAGACAGAAAAGTTCCAAGATCACAAGGGCTTTCATGCATCCTCCCATCCTGGACCACTGCCCGCAGGAGCCTCCTCTGCACCCCTGTGCTCTGTTCTTCACCTGCAGTCTGAGTGACCTTTCAAAACATAAGTCTTATCTTCCTTGTGCCCGCACTTAAAACCCTTCAGTAATTTTCTATCATTGTGAGGATTTCAGACCAGGCCATAGAGCCCGGGTGAGGGGCCTCTGCCAGTCTGTGACACAGTCACATTAACCATCCCTTGGCTCGACAGCCCACCCACAGTACTTCTTTTCAGCTGCTCCTCCACCACCCCTTCCCTCTGGGCTTTTGGGGCCACTTAGCATAAGAATAAAGCTCCTCGCCCTTGATAAACCCAGAAAGCAGCACAAGCAGTATGATCCAGTGCAAGTGTTATCTTTAGGTATCCGCCTCCATGCTTTTCATTTAAAGGATCAGAAAATAAAGTCTGGTACACAACAGGCACTCAATAAATCTCACATGTTCTAATTGGGAGGTAAAGAGGAGTGCAATATTTGCAAAAGATTTCACCAAAAAGACTATAAAATATTTTAAGTCCTGATATTTAAAAGCATAGGTGCCCATCTGAAATACTGAGCTAAACAACACTAATTTCCCAAGGCCTCAACCCTCATCACATCGTCCTCTGAGGCCTGATGTCCCAGCAAACTTGTTTGTATTCAAAGGAGTCCTCTCCATGCCTCTCTCCATTCCCTGCTGCCCACACCCTGAATATTGCTGAGCAGAGTAGCATTTTTAGGCCAGGCGGAAAAGCGTTGATTCAGGTGGGAAATGAATCATGAGAACAGATGTTCATGAAATGAAATATCTGCTTTCATGCAAATATTGTCAAAAATAGACAATGAGAGAACCACGGAGGAAGTGCAATTGACACATTAACCTTGATTCCAAAACAAATTTCTAAGCCACCTACGAGTCTGAAGAGAGCCTCCAGGAGTGTGATTCAGAACAGAGGCAGCCTGAGATGCAAGCGAAACACTCAGCTGCCCAAATGACACTCTTTTAGGGATTCCAAGAAGCTCTCCTTACTTTCCAATAGCTAGACCATCCTCGGGCCAAAGCACTAGAAATTTCACAATTAGAAATTCATTCCTTTGGATTAATTTTTTTTCTAGCCCAATTTTAAAAGATGGGGTGAGGGAGTTGTCCTTTCTAGTCAATATAAAACCTGAGCTAAAATCATACAAACTATTAGATAATAGTTATAATATTTTGTGTCAACACAGCATGTCATGGCCTCCAAATTCCCTGGGAAGAATAAACACTCTTTATCCACATTTTACAGATAAGAAAACTGCAGTTCAAAGAGGTAATATGACTTGCTCAAAGACATGAAATGAGAAGAGCTGAAATAGAGCAGAAGCAGGTCTCCTGACACCCAGCACAGTGTTTTGCAGAGGTGGTATCGGTGGCAGAGCCTGGGGAGTAGGTCTTCAGTTCACCAAATAATGTTCATCCACGTTTCTTTGATCAACGTGAAGTTTTTCTTGATTGAAGATAAAGGAAGTGCATTGCACACTGCCACATGAAGACCCCCACACACTCACCTCCAGCCTTCCAAACAGATTCTATCTGCAAAGTTTCTTTTTTGCAGAAGCTGGGGCACCAAGGGACCACGAAGTGTCATGTCTGCAGAGCCCACTGGGGAAGACAGGCCCGGGGAGGGTCAGCGAGCCTAGCCAGGGGAAGAGATGCAAGGTGTGTACCACACAGACTCCCCTGGGGTTTGAACAGTCATCATGTTTGCTCTGTACCAGGTTCATTATCCTTATATGGCAATACAATTATCCAATGAGTAAACACAATTTAATTCCCATATCGAAAGGGAGAAACTAAGATTCAGAAAAGTGACTTGCCTAAGCCTGCATAATGTGTGACAGTATTTGAACTCAGGCCTTGGGCTTTCGAAACCAGGTCTTAACTAGAAATCTCATTTTTGTCCCAAGAAATCAAGAGGACACTCTATTCCATACCTTCAAGGCACAAGTCAAGTCCATTATAAAAATTGTGAAAGAAATGTGGAAGAAAAAAAAAAGACTATAAGCACAGGTTGAACATAGACCCACACCTGATTCATTTCTTCAAAGACACCACAGCCACAGATGGCACTTGGTCGCATCCCAGCATTCATGATCTCTGTGCTTGGAAATACTCCATTTCTTCCATTTGTTGGGACCAGGGAGCATGTGAATGAGCAGAGAAGATATGCACACTGTGCATGTCTACCCTTCCTTGCCACTGGCATATAGCATCTCAGTGTCCCATGAGCACAGAATTCTGGTGAACTCAAGATGCTAGAGAGTTTAGCAGGACTAAAAGAGTATAAGCTAAGCACATTGCACCTAAGATAGAGTAAGCAAGGGACACTGACAGCCATGAGGGGTCACACTTTCCATTTGAACCAGGACTTACCTTGAACACGGAAGGAAGGCAGTGCTGCTCTAACACACTGAGCACCAAGGAACCCTATCATAGCCTTTCTCACTTGTGTATCAGCCAACCGCTCCTGCCAAACACCAGCCCATTGTGTTCCCCTAACTGCAGAGCACACATCGAGCTTTCTGAGTGGCCAGGCTGAAGCCCCATTCTTCTGACTTCGGTTAATGGGAGAAGCGCTCAACCCACAACTCTCCAAAGAAATCAGCCGCACCAGTGCTCCTCAAGAGTCCTGCTCTCAAATGAAAACGAAGCCCACACAAAGAGTCAATACACAAATATTTAACAAGAAAAATGGGAGACAATCCAAATATCTTTGAAAACAAACTATGTTGTATCCTCACCATGGAATACTGCTCAGCAGAGAGAGAGAGTGAACTCCTGATACAAACAACACAGGTGAATCTCAGCTGCATTATGCCGAGTGAAAGAAGCCATATTTTTTTTTAAAAAAACCTCTATGGAAATCTTCTGAGATGGACTCGGTTGGAAAAATAGAGGTACAGAGAGGTTAAACACTCTTTGAAGATGCCAAGGCTCAACCTTCAAGAGGACCAGTGGCAGAACTTAGAGCTGGCAAGAAAAGTCAATGTGCAAAATCAGCAGAAGATTCAGGTCAAATAAGGTCATTGGCCCCTTCCATCCCCGGCAATCCCACAGCTGAGCCGGTGACCAGCTCAGGCAGCAGTTCACAACAGCTGCACAAGACAGTTCTCTGCTACCCTCAGCTCAGCCCTTGTTGGTCCAGCCGACAAGCCCAGAGCTAGAACTCTGCCTTGACTCTACACTGTAACGTATCACGGTCAGTAACTAATACCAAGAAAGTCTGCAGAGCAAATGATTTTTATTTTCCATCTCCGGGTGACTGAAGCTATTTTCATCTGTGGTCATTTGAATTCAAAGGCAGCCATAGAAAACGGAGAAGGAAAAAGAAACAATTCATTGTTTCTTTATTACAATTCATTTTTTAAAATGTATCAGAAGGTATAAGAAGCAATTCAACCATTTCAGCTAGACCTTGGCTGCAGCCCCACATCCAAATACCTGCTGTCCTTAATCTGTTTTTTTAAATCTCCTTTAAAAAGAATCTTTGTTCTTGGCATTGTTAGAGTGTGCCAGTCCTCCACCTGGCCTCCACCCAGCACTTCCCAAGCACGAGGCCATGAAATGCAAACTGGCACTAACAGCACTCTTTCCCTGAGTTGCCGCCGTAGTCAGTCCAGGACAGCAAGCACCATCGTCTTTCACGGCTTGGTGCAGTGGGGGACACAAGCCCTGGAGAACTTAATAGACTTATTGCCTGGTTCACGGAACAACTTTCTCCTAGGAGAACATGATGAAAGACAATATAACCCTAAGTGCTAAAATTTCACACCAAGGTGAGAATGTAGTTTAAGGCCAGCGATTCTCAAGCTCTACTGTAGTTCAGTGTCACTTGGGGTGCTGGTGAAAACTTCAGACTCTGGAGCCTGACTCACTGAAGTTCTGCATCTATAAATCTGAAATAGACCTCAGAAATCTCCATTTTTAACAAGCCTCCCACAGTGCCAGTAACTTGGATGCTAATGGTCCCAGACCACACAGCGTGGCCCTCCACTAACCAGGGTTTCTGCTAACAAGAGGACCACTGCCAAGAATGGTCAGGAAAGTTCATGCAAAGAGGCCAGGCTTCATTCGGGTAAGTTAGAAGTGTTTCCCTTATAAAACCAAATAAAACAAAACTGAGGACCTGGCAAAACAGAAACACAAACACCCCCTCCTTTCTCATTTCCACCAATTTCAAACATTTTTGAACATCTGATCTCATCTCTTTGATGAAGATGTCCTGTGATATGGGAAAGGTCAGTCCCTGAGTTTACAGCTAAGAAAATATTTGCACTAGGAACACGATGGCCGAGAGGGAGGCCAAGCGGGAGCCCCAAAGGGCAGGGCCATGGTCAGCAGATACCACTGCTGGTCTGCTGCTGGGTGGAGCACCCTTTGGGTTTTGGCTTTGAGTGAGGGAAGTCCCCAAGAGGCCCATGTAATTGTGGGAACGGCCGTGGAAGTTCTCCACAGGCTCTGGGAGAGGCAAAGGAGGTTAGACGGATGTGGAAATGCCTCCCAAGGATATCGGCGGCCATCTTCTCAGTCTTGATCAACTCAGGGAATCTCACAGGCCTCTCTCTCTCCTCTCCCTCTCTCTCGCCTCTCCCTCTCTCTGTCTCTCCCCCTACCCCTCTTTCTTTCCTCTTGAGGTTTCCCTGGCAAGCAACTCATGAGGACGGGCAGGAAAATGGTTTCTCTATGAAAGTTGCCCTAACTGAACAGATCTCCACACAAAGGAAAGAAAGGAGAAATCAAGGCAAAAAAAATCCTGTGATAATTGAAACTGAAAGACAAGTAGTAACCTGGGAATGTTGGCTCAGGCCAGGAAACTGAACACATGCGGTTTCACTTAGAAATGCTTTTGTGCCGTTTTGTTTTCAGGCTATATGAATTGCCAATCAAAAATAAATAATAATAATGTGCATGAACTGCTTAACAGGGTGTGTGTCATGAAATAAACACCCAGGAACCAGTGACCCTAACTGCACGTTGGAACTACCTGAGAGCTTTAAAGACACTGATGCCTGGACCTCAGCTCCAGAGAATGTGACTTAACCACCTGGGGTGTAACTGGGCATCAGAAAAAGTCACTCTCGCATTCAGTTCATACAATCCTGCAAGTTAAATATCCTAAATTCCATCTGACAGGAGAGAAACTAATATCGTAGTGGTTCAGAGGTTTGTACAAAGTCATCACCAACTCTGTGAGAAACATAAAGTGACTCAAACCTATGTCTGTCAGACCTCCCAAATATTTATCCGTGATGGAGATATTTAGGGTAAGAGGGACTGTGGATTTGGGAACAGCCAATGAAGCACAGAAGGTATAGAGGTCTGGATACTAAAACTTGGAGAGAAATGAACTAGGGTGGGAAGAGTAAAGCCAGACCCTAGCTCAGCCTCCCAGCAGCTCCTGGGAGCAAAGGAGAGCAGTAAGAGTCTTCCTATGAAGTTGTGGATTTTGTCTCCTCAGAAGCTCTTGAGTTCCTTAGCTTCTCCCTATCTCCACTGCTGCCACAGTACCCTAAGCTACCATTTCCTCTCATCTAAACTACTTTATCTTACATTTGACTTACTTTAACCTATATTGGGTTGCTTGCCACAGGAACCCAACTAAGTGGCTTGACCAAATAAGTCTGTATTTCTCAACAGAGTCTAGAGGCAGGCTGTGTAGGGTGGGACAGCATCCACCAAGCTACCAATGTCCCAGGTACCCTCTAAGCCTTGAGCTCATGTTTCATGCAGAAAGGAAAGGTGCAGAGAGCAGGGACAGATGACATCTACATCAGGAGAGCAAAAACTTCACCAGGAATTTTAGCAGATTTCAGCATATGTCTCATTGGTCTGATCTGTGTCACATAGCCATCCTCATCTGCAAGGGAGTCTGAGCAGGTGCACACTGTATCAGATGCATTTCCACTCTGAAAACAAACAAAAAAATACTGAGATTTGTTTGATAAAGTTGACTGCCTAAAGGTTGGTTCCCCATTTTTTATTCTTCCTTCTCTCTTGTCTTTTTTCCACATAATAAACAAAGTGATATTTCTGAAAAGCAAAAATGAAGCCGCATGTGTGTGTGTGTGTGTGTGTGTGCTTTATTATTTACAATCAGCAAGATATGAAAGCAAGCCACGTGCTCATCAATAGATAAGTGAATAAAAAAGTTGTGGTAATATATATAGTATGGAATATATATAATAGAATATATAGTGGCATATATATAATGGAATATATATGTATATGTGTGTGCGCGAATGTATGAAGTGTGTATATGTAATAGAATATTACTCAGCCATAAAAAGGAATGAAGTCTTATCATTTGCAACAGCACGGATAGACCTGGAGAACATTATGCTAAGTGAAATAAGTCAGTCAGAGAAAGTCAAATACCATGTGGAATCTAAAGAACAAAATAAAAGAATAAACAAAATTGAAACAGACTCAGACAAACACACACAAAAAAAACAGAATCATCATTGCCAGGGGGTGAGCTGGGGTGGGGGACTGGGCGAAAGGGTGCAGGGACTAAGAAGTACACATCGGTAGCTATGGAACAGTCAGCATAACAAATCGAGTCAATAAGATCATAGTAACTATGTGTGGAGCCAGATAGGAACTTGAAATATCAGGGAACTTTGTAGAGTATGTAATTGTGTAACCACCAGAAACTAACACAAAATAACATTGAATGTAAACTGTAATTAAAAAATAAAATTTAAAAAATAATAATAAAGAAGAAAATTGCAACGAGAAAAAAATGAACCCACTACAGACCCTAATTAAAATCCTTTAAGGACTTCTCACTGCTTTAGTGTGAACATAACGTGCAGTCTCTCAGCCTACAAGGCACTTCATGGTACCGCCCCTGCCACCCCTCCCCACAGCTCTCCATCTCCTACCCACTGGCCTTTCTTCAGTCTTTGAATTTACCAAGTTCCTACCAGCCCCAGGCCTTTGAACCAGCTGTTCCTTCTGCCTGGAACACTTCCAAATACTCTTTCGACCACTTTACAACTCAGCTCAAATGTCCCGCCTTTGTCTTTGAAAGCACCCCTACACAGACCCCCTATTATGCTATCTTAAAGTCCCTTATGTTTCTTTTTGTTATGCTTGCCACATTTCATTCGTTGTGTAAAACAGCTGTTTAAGGTCTGTTTTCCCTCGTACAATGTGACTTCGTGAAGCAAGGTCCTGGTTTGTTTTGCTCACCGTTGTAGCCCTAGCTCAACGCCTGACACGTGGCTGGGACTTGCTGTTTGTGGGAAGAACGACCACACGGATGAATAAACAAGTGGAGAAATTAAGGCAAAACAACGCTGAGTTTCAAGAAGCAGTCAAAGAAATAAAGCTGAGAAAAATAACCGAAGATTTTGAGTCTAGAATTCATGTCACTCTGACATCTTGAGAGCTTGTTGAACTCTAGAAGGAAGCTTCTAAGAAGTAGGAATTACTGAGTCCAAATCATGAAAACCAAAAGCACTGAACATCCACTTGGAGAACTACACTTTTAAAAATCACATTACTTGGATGTTTTCTTCAACAAAGCAAAATAACTTTACAAATACCTTTGTAAATGATCAGAGATCTCTGAGACATTCCTAACAAGCAAGTGATAATGAAGGAGAACTAATTATCCATTCAGGATATGTAAAATGTTGTTGAGATGCCCTTTGGTGTACAATTGTTATTATTGGATTTTAATAAATGGGTAGAAAAAAGTTAGAGAATATTGTTAAATTTCCTCCTGACTTTGTTCTTATAGTTTGCAACTCCCATCCCCCATCTCTAGAATCTTATCCTCCCAAAGGCTTTGTTCCACAAGCCAAGGATGCTTCCATGAACTTAAACCTAAGAGTTAGAATAAAACTACAGTGTTTTCCCAAGGAACCAAGACAAGAAAGGGCCAAGAGGCAACACTCCCAAGGGAGGACCCCAAGCCAGGTAGCACTGAGGCAGTTTTAGCAATTATTTCTTTCATCAGGTTTACTGGAGTACTTTACTTACAATAAAATTCACCATTTTAAATGCATAGTTGATGAGTTTTGACAAGTGTCCAGCATTGTGAAACCACCACCACAATTAAGAAATAGAACAAATCAATCACCATGAGAAGCTCCTTCATAACTACTTATAGTCGATTCCTGCTGCCCGACCCAGGCCCTGGGCAACCACAGATCTGCTTTCTACTGCAATCATTTTGCCTTTCAGAGACATTCACACAAATAGAACCTCAGTTTCCACTTCTGCAATGTTAAGGAAGTTGGAATGGTTGACCCTGGAGGTTCCTTCAGCTCTAGTGTTGTATTTCTTTCAGAAAGTCTCACCTGTGGGAATTACATCAGACCCAGGTTACAATTATCATCCCCAAATGGACACCTTCCTAAGCCTGAAATTTTCTCCTTTAATAGAATGTGGCACATTTCTGAGGTCTTACTCCATCCATGAATCACCTAATTGGGGTAGGGGGGGACCTCTTCTAATTAAATGGTTCTTTAGCAAATTCATTTGCATACGATTTGACGTTGTTAGTAAAACTGGATTAAGTTTTCTTCCTTCTGTGGCTGCAATGCTTCATTGCAGTCAGAGCAGCAGAAAAGGACAAAGCAAAGAGCAATGTAATTCCCAGCACTCTGTTGACATGAAAGTCAACTCCAAGAACACAAGAGGGAGGGCTACCAAGACCAAATGGACAGAGGGGGTTGGGCAGAAGTTCAAAGGTCAGGGATGGGACATTCAAGTCCACTTTCTCTAAGTCACAAAGTGGTCCAGGAGTTGGCTGTCACTCTCCACTAATTCCTTGATAATTATCCTATCCTTGTTCATACCAGTCGCCTTGATGTGAGGATTACAAAAGGCAGCTCTGGTTTTGTTCCAGAATTCTCTTTCAAAATGACAGAAATCACTGGAATAGCCAGAGCCATTCAAACTGAACCTCAAATTCAAAATTAGACAATTGGTGATCCTCAAGGGGTTTGAATGGTCTAGCCTTAGCATCACCAGTGAACGTTTACTGAGCTCCTATCTTGCACCAGATGCAACCTTTCTTTACACCTCTCAACAACCCAATAACCACAACCAAGGAGTGTTATTGTTACAATTATCATCAAAGCACTACAATGCCCCTGGAGTCAGACCTCCTAGGTTCAAATCCTGGGTCCACCACTTTTGAGCTCTATGACATTAGGCAAGTGAGTAAGCTTCTTTATGCCTTGGTTTTCCCATTGATAAAGTGGGGATGGGTAGAATAATACCAGTGTCAAGGGTTGTTGGGAGAATTATCAAGTCAATAAATATAAAGAGCTTGAAGCACAGCCTGGCACACAGTGTCCCATAAATAGGAGCCGTGGTTAGTGGCTCCATGCTATATATATATCAGGCTGGAGAGAGGCTAAGGAATTGGCTCAAGGTCACTCAGCTAGTAAGCAGCAGACTGGGGATTCAGATTAACCCACACTACACAGTCTCTTGCCAAGTTATCAAAAATGGATAAGGCATAAAAGCTACATTGTTGTTACTCCTGTTTTTGATATCTAAGTGCAAAGTTACAAGTGCATTTGGTTTTGTGGGTGTCCCAATTTGTATTTTTCTTCTCCATTAATGATTATTATGGCTAGTAATGCTCTCCAACTGTCCTGAAACTAACATTCGAGTTCAAACTGTGGAGAACTGTTTCTTTAAGAAACTAGATACTGGGCACAGCTATCTACTGTTCTTGACTGATTACTAAAAACCAACTTTTCCAACATTCACTTTATGTCTGGGTGGATCAGTTCAGATGGGCTTTGAGGTTCCATTGAAAGGAAAAGAGAAAAAAAAGATGCTTAACCCAGAGAAAAACTGAGGTAAAACAAACATTCTGTCAAGCAAGTGATTGATGTCAGTGTGAAGTGTAAGACAGAAAAACTAAGTGAGGTCACTGCTTGCAACAGCTCTAAAGGAAAACGAAGGGAAATTGATGCAGTCAAAGATGAAAGCAAATTTGCTGGAGGAGGGGGAAGAGCTGGCTCGGTCCTGGTATTGCAGAATGTTAAATGAAGCAAATAAACAATGATCACCCACCCACCAACCCCCAAAATTATATTTCCCTCCCAGAGAATTGTTCCTCTGTATCTCTATTTCCTGACAAGTGAAACAAGAATCTGAAATGCCTTCTGGGGATATCTCTGTTTCATTTTTTTTTTAAATCCACAGAAGGGATCTGCTTAAAATTGCTCTGTAACAGAACCCTGGTAGCCTGAAATTTGGGTTGTGGGTTTGTATGGCTTCAGTTTCCCTTGCAAAACCCTCCACAGGACCTGTCATTGCCTCCCCCTTCGCATTACACTCACATCTTCCGGGGTGGGGGAGCCCAAGGGGGGACTCAGAGTACAAATCAGGGCAGCAGGGCTGGGCCCCATGGTTAAGGCCACCTGGGTCTGGCCACACTCATTCTGGACTTAGCAGGACATAAGTCAGAATTCAGGGATCACCTCTTCCCAAGAGTACTTTGTTATGAACTTCCTGTCGTCCCCAGTCCATGTCATACACTGTGACCCACACTTTCTTCCTCATCACTCCACCCCACACTCAGTGAGGGGGACCATAAAGCTGGGGCAAACTGTTCCACCAACAGGTGGGTGTGGTCACACATGTCTTGTTTTTGCAATTAATAATTTGATTCTTCACCTGTATTATTAGCAGGAAATTCGGTGTGTATGTCTTCCTGCCTTAACATGTACCCCCTTGGGGTTTACCCTGTCAAAGATGATCTGTCTCCATGGAGATAGCTCAAGTCTGTTTGAGCCATCACTGTTACAGCTTCTTGTTGACACCAGGTGTCACTGTTGGAAACCGGACCCATGCCGTCCGGGGCTTGCCCACTGCCACTAGGATTCCTTCCCGGGGTAGACATTCCCACGCAGGCTGCCATGGTTCTTTGAGGGAGGAGAAACCCTCCCCCGCCCCCTCTGCTGAACCTGGCCAAAGTTCCTCTGTGGGACTTCAAGGTTGCAGCCCTTCCTGTCAATTCTGTCAATACCCACACAGAGAAGCAACCAGTGCAAAACGAAGCCAGGACTGAGATCGTTTCCCTGCACCCAGCTGAGGCACTGCGGAGTCACCTGGGGAAGTCATGAATTGAAGGAGGGGTAAAGCATTAGGACTAGATAATGCAGCCTTCCACGGAGTAAGGATAAACCATCATTCATCATCACGAGTTACCATGCAGAAGAGCGAGCTTTAGATATCCACATGGGATTCTTGTGGTTTGGTCAGTCCAGTCCTGTATATTAATATGAATTGGCATAAAAATTTAAATACTGAAAAAAATTATGACCTTTTCCATTTTTACATTCTACTTCCTTCTTTTTTAAAAAAAATTTGAAACCATAGGGGAAAAATCACAAATGCAATAAAAATTAAAACAAGAATGAAGTAACAATGGCAAGTAAGGACATAGTTGCTTAAAAAACCCTAGGCCGCAGAAGGTCCTGCAAGTGAACTCCAACCCAGCTGTCAGCTTCCTGGCAGCCAAGGCAAAGAGGGAAACCCAATGGCTTACATGTTTCCCATTGTCTAATAGACATAAAAACATGCCACTTCATGATGACAGACAAATATTTTCCTACTTCTAAGGGCTAAGAATGTGAATGTGGTAATCATAATTTAATCCATAAAAATAAGTATTTCAAAGAAAGCCAATGAGGTTTCTAGACACGGTGATTTGTTAGTGCATTAGCTTTGGGTTAATGCAATTGGATTCAGCACAATATGCTGTCTATTTCAAGACACGTTCTCAAAAATTAAATGTGAACCCCCAAAGCAAATGCTACACTCAATTCTTATTAGGTGCTTACTTCATTGCTAATAGGCTCTTACTTCAGAAGGTAAGGAAGTTGTATTTGTTCTTAAATAGTCTACTTAAGGATATGTGTGTTTATGCAGCATCATCACCAGTTCAGATGGCTGATATTTATCTAAACATCTATAAATATCCCTCCATATTTTTATTTAAAATAGGAAATAACTGGGCCTTTCTCAACTGCCATTTCCTAGGGACAAAATGTCAGCAAACTTTTTTCCACATGTAAAGAAGACATGTGGAAAACAATTAGAACAATTGTCTTCGGTTTCTCAGTATAAATGTCCTGCCACCAAAAATGGTCATGAAAGTCACATTGCAGCTCACTCTGGAAAAGTAGAGACTGTCTTAAGATTTATTTAAGACTTACATTAAAAATCCAAGCTGATTCTTCTACCCCTTGACAACATGCAAACTTCCTTAGACAAATTAAATTGCATCTAACTAAATTATATAAATTAGATATTTCAATAATAATGGATAACATTAATTGAACACTTAGTATGTCCCAGGCACAGTGCCAAATACTTTACTTACATATTCTCGTTCAATTTCACTACAATCCTAGGAGGTATTATTATCTCCATTTTCCAAATGAGGACACTGGACATCAGAGAAGCTGGGTAGCTTGTCTATGGTGTAGATGCAAAATGGCAAGGTTAGGACTCAAAGTGAAGTCTGTCTGATTCCAGAGCTTAAACCCTTAACCATTATGTTAGTTCCCCGATCATCTTTCATCCCTTCTGATCCAGTCAGAGATAGCTTAGGGAAAGTATCCAAGGGATAAAGCTCATAAAGGGTAAAATGAAACATCCTACTTAACTATTTCCTCTGTCTTACTGAGAAAAGGGCTTCCCAGAGCCCAGCCCTGCAGGGGACCCCAATCATACCTCCACCACACAGGAGCTCTGGAGTCAGGGCACTTTTCAAGTTGAGTCTAGACCTGATGCTTAGAAATATTTATGGTTTACGAGTTGGACCAAATAAATGCTTTGGGAACGTAATGTGGTTAGAGGATTCAATTACAGAATGCTGAAAAGGTCAAATTCTTGGGGAGAGGTTTGCTAAGATAATTGGATAATGACATTTCACATAAAACAGAAGAAATCTGAAGATGAAAAGGTATATGTGATAGATTGAGTGACCAGCTGCACAAAATAATCATCTCCTCCGCTGGTTATTAAAGACTGCAGTTTCCTTTTCATTTCTGATCACAGGACTTCAAGGTTTCAAAGTCTACTGTCTCAAAAGGCCACCACCCTTTCTGGATCTCATGTACCCAAAAAAGACTCCAGAGGAAGGAGGGGCTGGAATTGATTTGTTAAGTGCTTTTTGAGATGAAGTCTGGTTTATTCATTGTCATAAGTTAACCCAAAATGGTAACAAGACTATAGATTCTGTTATACTGTTGACACAGATGCTACCACAGCTTCTTCAGGTCCAGACTTTGTGAAGAGATACAGGAATCCACATGTGTATGTTCTCACATTCTTCTGGTGGCGTCATTCAAAACCTGACCTTTCGGCAAGATGCTGCTTGCTGAGAGCTCACAGTAATCTTTATCCTCAGGATGAATGAATAGTGGTGGCAAGGTTGTTGCCAGCCTAGTTTTGATTTGGTGGGAGAGTTTAGAAAGAGAAGTGCTGTGCCCATGTACATAATTAATTTTAAACTCACAGATCTCTACTGCCACCCTTTCGTCCATTCTACAGAGGAGGCAAACAAAGGAAAAAGGAATAAGTGTGCACTCAGCTGACCTGCTGGAGAACACACAACCCCGACCTGAACTAGGTTAGAAGGGAGGGGAAGGGGGTTAACCAGCCCAGGTAATCCAAGCTGTGAGGACAAACATGAGTGGCCTTTATAGCTGGCCCTTTCAAAGCCCTCCAGCTCTTGCTTCTGCTTCTCTCCAGAAGTCAGTTCCATTCTCATCTCCTGCACTCCCATGCCTTCCACAAGCCTGGAACGATGGCTGCAAATGAATCCCAGACTCCAGCTCCAATAGTATGGAAGATTATTTGTAACTATTACTACAGCAATTCCTTCCATCATTATATACAAGACCCTTTGCAATATGACTTTGTTGCTCCTTTCTCTAAGAGATAGGGTATATTTCCCTCTGTCTGAAAACTGGACAAGCCCTGTGATTTACTTTGACCAAAATATAGTAGAAGGAATGTAGTCTGGCATCAAACCTTTGGCATCAAGAGCTTTCTTTTTTGCCCTCAGAGAGCACTCCCACTGCTGCAGAAAGAAGAAATCCAGGA
This sequence comes from Tonatia bakeri, assembly GCA_004024845.1. NCBI lineage: Eukaryota > Metazoa > Chordata > Mammalia > Chiroptera > Phyllostomidae > Tonatia > Tonatia bakeri. The sequence goes on from PVIA01006197.1 coordinate 74,545, forward strand.
TGGACTTACATGGAGAGAGAGGCCCAGGCAATGGCCAACACCCAGCCCTTAAACACTTCATGAGGACATCATGGGCCCTCTAGCCCCACTCAAGCCATCAGCTGACTTCAGCAACATCAGGGAATGCATTTGAGACCAGCACAAGAACTATGCAGGCAACCCACAGAATCCTGAAAATGATGTCATTGTATATCAAATCACTAAGTGTAGGGGTGATTTGTTACACAGCAGTAGGTAACTGCTACAGGAGAAATGCCAACCTTTAGACCAATCACTATGCCCAGAGAGGGAGGATTACCTCTCAAGATATCAGGTCCTATTGGACTACATGTCAGAGTGAGGAACAAAGAAAAGCAGTTCCCCCAACGGAAGGGTGATGCTGTTCCCCAAGCAGGCCTGGACGGACAAACAAAGGCCTGCTGCCATGCTGTGGTACTCCATGTAGCCCAGGGCCTGCAGCCCAGGGCCTGCATGTTAATGGATGGGACCTACTGGCCTAATGTCTTCACAGAGCCATCACCCATGGTCATACTGAGGACGAAGCAAAGGGGAGGAAGGCACAATAATAAATCACAGAATGCGGAGCTCCATCAGATTAAGGTATAAGAGTGCTGCTGCGTTTGAAAAAAGTTCGATGGATTTAGACTGAAAATTGATACAATTTTCAGTAGGAGCCACAAAGGAAAAAGCCATTCTAGGGTATTGTCTGGTGTCCCCCCAACAAATGACCAGAGGCAGGGCAAACACCCACAGGCCCAGTGTCTTCCCTGGAACAAGCCCCTTCCTTTTCTTCCTCCAAGAACACTAAGCTTTGAGAGTTTCAAATATACTGCAATTATTAATTAACAATTTATATCCTGGAGTTTTCTACATCAGAGGCATGTCTGACTACAAATTAAGCAATCCAATCAGCATGAGATAAAGTGTCACCACACTGAGTTGCTATAATTTCAGCCAAAAGCAAAGAAACAATTTAGTCTGCATATTTACCCACATTTAGATTTCACAGACTATTTCCGATAAACTTCTTTAAAATATTGAAGACAGTGGAAGGGTTCTCGTTAATACCTTTTATGATTTATAAGGGCCCAAATCATTTAAAAGAAGCAAGAAAAATAGTAAAAAAAAAGTCAATACTTTTTGATTGTCAAAAATGCATAAGTCTTCAACTTGTTTTATTTCTAAAAGCAAGATGCATCCTCGACCACATTTAAATCGATGGTATACTTTGTAATTGAAAGCTCCTTAGAACTGAAGAAACACTGAACATCATTTCTTTTTAAATGCCAATGTAAAGTTGCCAACTCTCTTTTCTTCTCTTAAAAAAATTTTGATTGATTTGAGAGAGAGAGAAACATTGATTGCTGTTCCACCCATTCATGCATTCATTGGTTGCTTCTTGCACGTGCCCAGACCAGGGGTCAAACCTGCAACCTTGGCGTATCCGAACAATGCTTTAACCGACCGAGTGACCAGGCCAGGGCCCCAGCTCTCTTTTCTTGAGATAAACTGTCCTTTTTTGGAATCTCTACCCTTTCTGAGCTTTTAAATGTTAAAGTACCCTTTCATTTAAAAAATGCTGGTGGCAGTTTCTGGTTGCTTTGTTTTTTTAAAAAATCTTACTAACAAAATTAGAACTTAACCAACCCCCAATATTTTTTGAACTAGACTATGAAATCAAAACATCTGAGAGGCACTGACCTGGATGATCTTTTTGTTTCAAACTCAATATTATGTTACATTCTTTCTGTCATCCGATCGTCTGTTTGGTGAGTCTTCTCAAACTTTCACTTCCATTCATCTGCTTCAATAAAATGTTTCTCTTTTATAACCAAAGTGATTAATCCCAGAAGGTTCACCGTGCTTTTTACTTCACTTACTAAGTGCAATGTCTCAACAGAGCCCATCCAGAACCTGAGAAGCCCAGGACCGCAGACAGGGTGACAAGTCCCTGTCTCTTCCATTCATTCACCATCTTGGTTTATGGGAACATCCTAATAGTCTTCCCAACTTAATAGCTCCTCCCAAGATGCCGTAAATGCATTGGTTTGAGTCTCAACAGAGTCTTTTACAAAACCCATCATTTGGGACAAGTCTCTCAGCCTCATCTGTAAAGCTGAGAGTAACTTGAGGCCCCGCTTCATAAGAACAGGAGAAGGATTAAGTAAGCAATTGCGACTAAAATGCTTAGAAGAGCTTGCTTGGCACCTGGTAATCTCCCAAATGCTCTACAGAGACAAATTAAGCCCTGAGACTGTTTTAGTGGTAAGTTTCAAATGCCCATGATTAATGAAGCCACTGATTGTACACATCAAAGGAACCACAAACACTTGTTGTTTGCCTTTGTCTCACAGGAAGACTGACTGACTCACTGCTGGTAGGAAACCCTTCTCACCTTGGGGGGTGTGCCTTAATAATGGGGTAGCACGTGTCCTGGCCAGGTGGCTCAGTTGGCTGGAGCATCATCCCATACCCCAAAAGGTTGCAGGGTCCATTCCTGGTCAGGACATATACCTCAGGTGCAAATTCCATCTGGGGTGGGAGCACATACGGGAGGCAGTCGATTGATGTTTCTCTCTCACATCTATGCTTATCTCTTTCTCCCTCTCTCTCTCTCCCTCTCTCTCTCTCTCCCTCTCTCTCTCCCCACCTACCTCTCTCTCTAACATCAATAAACATATCCTTGGGAGAGGATTGAAAATACATAAAATAAAAAATAAAATAAAACAAAGCAAAACAAAACAAAATAAATGGGGTAGCACAGGGCTATTCTCAACAGTAGTCACTACAGCTGGGACTCTGTCCATGAGCAAACCCAGAGCACTTACTATCCCGCTTCTTCCATCAGGCATTTTTACGTGCGGACACAAGGCAAGTGTGCTTGCAAAACTTGGAGCAGGAACAAAGAAACAAGGTTGCAGAGTAGCCATTTATAGCAGAAATTATGGCAACAAGGGGACCATTGGGCAAGACAACAAGAACATGACAGCCTCAGTGGAATGGCCATTAATGGGTAATCGCCTCTCAGTTCTCGAGCCAGGTCCGGGCAGCACAAGCTGACCCCTGCTCCCCGCATTCCCCCTGCTCAGTGTGCACCCCTGGCTGTCTCCACTGGAACTGCCACGGTGGTAGCCAAAAGTAGTGCAGGTGCATCCATTGCCTGCCATTTCAGCTTTTGTGACAACCCTATGATCCTTTCGAACCTCATTTCAGGGATCCTAGGTTTTCCTTTGCTGCTGCTTCAGACATATAGACACAGCCACTGAGCCGAACTTAAATCAAATACTTGTCCCAAGGACCTCTCAGGTTCCTCTTAAGTTTCCGAATGGAGATAGGTTGCCCCCATCAGGGACTTTCAGAGGCTGGTGAGGACTAAGGCATGTCTACTTGATTTTTTTGTTGTGTTTACAGCTGCCAGAATGTTGACAATGAAGAAATGCTGTACTACTATTACAAAAGTATAGCATATTTTAAATGCTTACATTTCAAAAATTATTACCAGATAAAGGGACACAATTTTAATATATGATGTATGTCTTCTTTCAGTCTTACTGACTAGCTCAAGGATGGCATGTAGAAACATGTGGTAATGACATCAGAGTCTAAACTCGGGGCCCTTGATGAGGGGGAGGCCCTCCTCACCCCAATCTGGAGATTTGTTCAGCCCCATCTGGGAGGGGGTCAGCAGGGTGTGCACTATTAAGACATGTGTCCATCTCCTCAGTCGGATGTGTTGACTTCTCTCTCTGAGCCTGTCCTATCACTCCTGGGGCCCCTTTCCTGTGTCCACTCACTGGCTTAAGGAAGCAGAGCTTCCAAATGGACATCTTCCATCCCACACCTGTACTCACCTTTCCTCGCTGTGGGGAGGGAGCACATTGTCCCAGAGAGAGCAATGGTCCCCAGTCACCCCACTCACTGCAACAATGGCAAAGGAATCTCACACTGGCCCCGGCTCCAGTTGGCCTGCCCTGTTAAGGCTGAAGGCCATGGGTAAAGAATGATAGCTAATGCTCTTGAATGTGTTCACTCATTCAGCAAATGTTGATGGAGCTGCTGCTGTATACTAAGTACTGGGCAAGCAACCGGCAAAGTGTGTTGAATTAGCAAATGGCTGAGTGAGGTCCATCCTCTCCTGATGAGTTATGGAAAGTGACACCGTTTTGTGAATCTTATTCCCTTTGCGCTCCTTTGATTTCAGCTGGCCTTTGCAACACATCTGTAAATGCAGGATTATGACAAACAAGAGAGCAAACCAGCCTTACAGGATTAAAAACTCTTTCCATCATGCAACCGATAGTTTAACCAGGGTCCAGATCACTTCTCTCTTAGTTAAGGCAGAGCCTGGCACAGTTTGTCACAGAGAAAAATCCTCTCGGTCGCAGCCTAGTCAGCTGATCAGAATCAACTTCATGCACCTTTGTCAAATCAAACATCTGCTCCAAGACAAACTATCTCATCAAATAATTCAAGGACCAATGCCTGCTCTGAAAGCCGGAAAATAAACACATCTTTTCCAAAGAATGTACAGGACTTTCAGCAATGGGGAAAAGTCTAGCACACCCAGATCTTCTGCATAGATGGTTGCTTATTATCAACTCTAAATGCTTACATGCCCTTATTTCATGTACCGAGGAATTCAAAAGAGTACAGTTTCACACCTAGGGACCTTGAACTCTCAACAGTGGTACTAAAAGTCATTATACTTTTGAAAAATACTGAAGCCACAGTTTAAAAATTTTTTAAGATATACAATATGAAGTGTCATACAAATAAATGTTTCATATTTCTAATAAGGAAGGTCTTGGCTTATTGTCCCCATGAACTTCTTTGTGTTTTAGATCAAAGCTTTTGCCCAAATCACTTAATGTCATAACAATATCTTAGTGTCATGCTTTTCTACCATAAACCATCCTTTCCAGACAACAAAGGATTTTCTGCTAAGACCACCATTCAGCCAAAGATCCATACTTCTCCTCCCCTGCATCCCACTAAACCTGAAGTAGAAGGCAGCAGTGGGCCTCCATGGTCTTTGTAGTAGGACAGCTCTACACTGTTGGTAATTGGCAGATCCCTGTAGGTGGCCAAGTCTCTTTATCCGTCCTTGAGCCAAGCAAAGAGCTGTATTTAACATCCTCCAAGGATCCCTTTGATCCAGACTTCTTTCTTACCTCTAAGTAAAACCATTTAAGCTTTTTGCCATATGACTTGTTTTGGGAATGAGGAGCGAAAAAATTAAATAATACAGCATTTACTCCAGTTAGCTGTTGCTACATAATAAACCACATTTAAATCTAGTGGCATACAATAATAATTGTATCATGCACACAGATTCTATGAGTCAGGAGTCTGAAAAAGACTCAGAAGGTAAAGCTTTTCTCAGCTCCATGAGAGTCGGGCCTTTAGTTTGGGTGACTCTAATGGCCAGAAGAGTCTGCAACAGCTAGGGCACAAGCAGTTGGACTGGGAGGGTCCTCCTCCCTGATAGCTTTCTGAATCGTATGTCTGGAGTTGGGCTACAATAGTGGAAGAGCCAGATCAGCTGGGACTGTTGACCAGATCACCTACAGGTGGCCTTGCCAGCATGGCCAGACATCTCAGGGTGGTTGGCAGTTTAACATGAACTCTGAGGGCTCCAAGAGCAAATGTTCTCAGTGGTACAAGGAGGAAATTGTCTGGATGCTTATAATCTTGCCACTGAAGCCATTACTTCTGCTGTACTCTATCTAATAAAGTTATCACAAGCCCTCCCACATTCAGAGGAAGGGACAGAGATATCACCTCTTGATGAAGAAAGACAAAGAATTCACAACATATTGAATTTTCAGCCACAAATCACTTACATCCTTCCCCTAGGCAAAATATACTCAGCTCCCTCCCAAGGCCCCTACAGGCTTCATCCCAACATAGCGACAGGCCCAGCTCGAGGTTCTGAATATCATCCTCTAAATCAGGGACATGTGCAAATTAGGCTCTTGAAGGCTGTTGCCTTAGCTATAGTTTCTCTCGAGCTGAAAATCAACTAACCAGATGAACTCGTTATTTGCATCCCTGCCCCGAAACACAAACACACACACACGGTCATGGAACAGGCACGAGAAAATGGACACAGACTCTCCTGTTCGAGGGAGAGGAAAGCTGGAAGCACACAGCAGTCAACGCCCCGTGGCAGCCCTGCCATCCGTCAGGGCACACGTTCCCAGTTCCTTTCTTAGGGCCCATCTCTGCTCTTTCGGAGTGACCTTCCAGAGCTCTTGGCTCTGCCCTCTGAGTCATCCTTGTCCATTAAAGACCCCCTTGTCTGGAGCTGAGTAGTTGCTCACCTGCCTCCTGCCCATCGAACCATGGGAAGTCCAAAGGCTTCTTTTTATTTTGTACTTTCTCTTACCTTTTTAGTCCAATCTGCTATAATTTCTTTAAAAATGCTGTGGGTCTCTTATGAGCAATTTAAAATCTACTCTGTTAGACAGAAAGTACTTCTACACATCTCTTCAAGACAAATTTTTTTCTTCCCTGGGCTTCGTATGAAGTCACTGTGGGACAAAAACTTAACATTCTTAGAGTCTGTGAGACACATTCTTAATATTCTTAGAAGAATTTTGTCTATTGGAAAGTGTTAATGAGGCATCTTCTCAGCCATTCTGAAGTATTGCCCAAAAAGGGAGGGTTTTACAGTCACACTCTCGGCTTCATCTTCACCCCGAGACCACATTTTCCTGACAGTGCCTTGGATTTAATTTTTCCCCTTGGGCTCTTTGTTAGTTTGAGAACTTTTTTTCTGAGTGGAAAGATTGTCTATTGGGGCCTTTATGCTTGCTCCAAATTCCATTCAAAAACTGAATTGTTTATTCTTTAATTTATCTTTCTCCACTGACATTTGTTCAGAAGCATAAAGAAAATTCCAAGTGACCCTTCTAACCCTATGCCTGGAATTCTCCTTAGTCATATTATTGAGTCCACTCAGTACATTCTGGATTTCTACGTTAGCACAGGTCAGGGTATTGACCAACTTTCCAACATTACAAAACAAGCTCACTTTTGCTTCAGCTTCCAGTGACATTGTCCTTACTTCCCTTTTAGTCCTCACAACAGCCTTCTCAAGGTCAAGATTCTACAAACAACCTCCTGAAGGTCAAGCTTCTGCAAACAGCCTCCTCAAGAATCTTCCAGTGTTCACCTGTCATCTGGTGCCAAAGTCAATCCTACTGGTTTTAGGTTTCTGCTTTGTTTTGTTTTCTAGATATCACCTTGTGTTCTAATTATCTACTGCTACATAATGAACGAGCTCAAATTTAGTGGTGTGGGAGTGCTCTGCCCGCAGGGCACATGCCCTCCCCCGGCTACCACAAATGAGAATAAGTCTACCAAGACATGATTTGCTTGGGGAAGAAATGTGGCCTTCTCAAAGGAGAAGGGCCAAAAGCCTTTTCCTCAATGGGCTTTTATTGGGTTCATTTTGCACAGGAATATCGGTAAAGCTCATTAATCATTGTTAAGCAGTAAGGATCAAATAATAGATAACATACAAAGAACTACTAAGGCTTATTCTGAGTCAGGGTCTGATAGCTAAAGGGCTACAAAACTTTGGGAGACAAACTCACTTCCTGCTTGGACCTTTATCATTTAATTGAGAGCATTCTTAGCAAAGCAGGTTTTACAGGAGTTTATGCATTCTTCCTTAGGCCTGATCACCCAGGGAACCCACCCTTTCCATCACAGGGCTACACCGCCTTCTGTCATTGTTTCAGGCTTAAGTCAGGCAGAGGAGGCAAGAAATTAGGAGACTTCTCACAGGCATAATAAGGACTCAGGCTTTGTCAAAGCCAAGGGGCGAGGGTCCATCACCCCCTTTTGCTATAGCCACCAAAGTCCTTCCCTAGGGCCTCCCCATGATCATTCCTGTCTTAGGTCATTCCCCCCTTGGGGAATCTTACCCATCATTGGCTAACCAATCAAGCATTGGGGACCAGGAATGGCAAAGAAAAAGGAGCAAAGTGGGGCTCCTGCCAGGGAGATAAGGTCTGCCTCCTTAGTGGCTTATGGTCTGAAGGTCACTCACTCAGCCTTAGCCATGGAGGGGTTACATTACAGCTCCTGAAACCAGGCAGGGTGGTTCCCAACATAGTGGTATAAAACAAAACTAATTTTTTATTCTTAGGGATGCTATGGTAGGAATTGGGAAGTGGCACAGCAGGGTTGGGACTTCTCTGGTCTACTGTGTCTCATTTCTTAGCTGAGATGACTCATAGAACTAGGGGAGGCTCAGTAGCTGGAGGTTAGTATACCTGGGTTTGGAGGACTCAATTTCAAGAGTGCTTCTTCATTCATGGGAGTAGAACTTGGAATGGTGGACTGCTTATTTAAAAAATTATCCATAGCCCCTCTAGAGTGACATTCTCAGGGCTGGGATCTTTCCATGGCAGCCCAAGACTCCGAGAACAAGTGTCCCAGAAGCCTGAAGCCTTTCATGACATAGTCTCGGAAGTCACATAGCTGCACTTCCAATGCACTCTATTGTCAAAGCAGGCATGAGCATGCCCAGAGGAGAGAAGAATGGACACAGACCACCCTCGTAATGAGAGATGTGTCAGAGAATCCTCGGCCATGGTTTAAAACTTCCAACAGTTTTTATTGCCAAATGTATAGTTAAAAATAAAGATGAATAAGCTGGAACAAAGTGGCTACTCGGGTAGTTTAATGATAGCTGAAAATTCACTGTCATCCATCTGAAGAGATATGATACCAAATCCAAGGAATCTCAAGGGCTGAAATAAATCTTCACCCTGCAGAGGCAGAAATCAAAAAGAAACCTGAAGAGGAAGAAAATCGCAAAGGGATGATGGATTTTCCCAAGAAATTACAAGTACCTTTTGTCAAAAGATGTGCCACCCAAAGAGAGAGGGTAGTGAAGGTTACAGAGAACAGGAGGATGGGAGGCAGGAAATCGTGTAAGTATTCACATGCCGTGAATCTTCATTTTTAAAGAAAAAAAGTCACAACAAAGTCTGTTTGAGGGTTTTTGTTGGTTTTATGTTTTATTTTGTGGATGGTGTCATCGTGGAAGACTGAAGAAACAAGTAAGAAAATGTTTGCTTCGACTTAAGTGATTAATTGAGAGCTGGGAAGAACCTTCTTATGGGGAAGAGTGATGGAGAGCAGTTGGGACACCGGCTCAGCTCATGCAGGGTGGTGCTGTATAAAAGTACTACACAGGGTGTTGGGGGACCAGGGTCCTAATCCTGATCTAGATGATGACACTGGAGCCTAGAAAGAGGAAGTGATTAGCCTAAGTTGATTCCAGGAATCAGAGTTTCTCAGACTAAGGACCCCTGAAACGGCAGTATTCTGTGGGTATATAGAGGTATTCCACCATTAAAATCAAACAACGACAGTCTTTCAACTCATAGATTAAGTTAATATATGATAGTTTCTCAACTTAAAAGCTATATCCTACAAATTTTTATTAAGCCATGAGTACATTTTACTATTTTTCTCTAAGATACCTGGTTTATTAAACTCAACATATCACAAAATAATATATTTCATGATGCTCCCCAAAGCACCATGAATTCCAGATACTTCACTGCTGGACAAGCTTAAGAATAATCTCAGCACTGATATTGTACATTTAAGAGTGAGATGGATTCTCTTTCTTTCATTATTCCAGAAGTGTAACCTGGCACAACACCTCACACACTGGTGCTAGCGAGAGAATAATAATAGATGGGAAAAGTACTTTAGGTGAAGGCAGAAGACTGGTTTGGATGACCTTTCACGATGCATTTTAGATATCTGTTTTGGATAAAGGTATTCATTTAGTGCACCTAACTGTCAACATCCATTCTTCCATATCCAGAAACCAATAGATAGATAGATGATAGATAGATAGATAGATAGATAGATAGATAGATAGATAGAAGAAAGAAAGAAAGAAAATCCCCATTCAGACTGCTGAATAACATAGCCTAGGTGTCTTAAAAACAAATGGTTACTTCTCACAGTTCTGGAAACTAGGGAGTCCAAGAGCAAGTCTCTGGTGGATTAGGCTTGGTGAGGGCCCACTTCCCTGTTCGTAGATGGCTGTGTTCTCTTGCTGTCATGGCAGAGGGTTGACAGAGCTCTCTGGGGTCTCTGTTATAAAAATGCTCATTTCATGTATGAGGGCTTCACTCCCATGACCTAAACACTTCCCAAATGTATCACATTATGAGTTAAGATTTCGACATGTGAATTTTGGAGGGACAGAAACTTTTAGGCATATATATATAGATATATATATATGCCTAAATATATATATAACTTCGTACTTTAAACAAACTTCGTATTTTAAACAAAATGCTAATAGGTTTCCTACCAGCAGACAGACAGAATATTGGGACACAATTCTCTGTAAGTCAATGGGTCTCTCACATCTCTGAGTGTCTTGTAGATAGGGATGTTGGCATTTGTCCTGGATCACCTTTTCAAGTATTTGTGTACAGTGAACAGCCTAGAGATAGTGTCTTCCCCTGCAAAGCAGAGGGTAGGTGTGCTTACTGTCCAGCCAAGTAAAGATTCAGGTTCCCTGAATGCGGGGTTCCTTTTCTGTAACATGCTACACTGTAAGTGCCACTATCATCTGGCTCTTTCCACATGGACCTGTGGGAACTGGGACTTGGGAAACTGACGAAAATGCTGCTACTTGGGCTACTGTTATTGTTGTAAGTAATAAACTGTCCTTTATTTCTGACCCAGGAGTCTCACATCTTCTGCCAGCCTCTATGAAACTGTTGAGAGACTAACTCGTTATCTTGCAAATGGAGTAACATTTCAGGCCCTGCACAGTTCTCATCACAGAATGCCCACCGACCAGAGTTTGCTGCCAAGGAAAAGTGCTTTGTTGAACATTCAGGGCAAAATTTTGCCAATTTCTTATAGATGTCTGTATATTTCTGCTTAGGGCCTTGGCTCCTCAAAGGTATTGAGCAAATCTTCCATCTTAAGAAAGATACAAGTTACGTGTAAAGTCATAGGCACTGCAGCGTTGTTTATAAGTGCAAAAACTGAAACAGCTGAATTTCCCATTAATAGGATATTGGCAAAATTGTGGTGCAGCCATGCAGTAAAGGCTGTGCATGAGGTGTGATCTACATCCATAGATGTTTGTTTCTCCACTTGTATGGGACCAAGTTCATAGCATGTCAGGTAGAAAAAAGCAGGTTCTGAAAAAGAAATGGTCCCATTTTAGTACCAGGAGGCATGTCTTGATGCATAATAAAAATCCAGAATGATATATGCTAAGATATGAATGGCAGATATCTGCATGGAAAAAATTCAGAGCTTTTTTCCCCCTCTTGTTTCACCCTATTTTCTCATTAGTCTTCAATGAACATGGATTTCTTATTGTCCACAGATGGATAAAAATAACCTGATCGATAGCTCTCTCCCCTCACCTCTTTGTAAAAAATGTTTCAAACCCCAGAGGGAAGGTAGGAGGGGAACCACGGATGGTAATCATGAGGAGACCACTGTGGGTAAACATGAGGGTCCCAGGCTCTCAGAATTGGGGGGTCTGTGGTCTGGTCAGAAGCACAGAGCTCTCCAGACATAGTCTGCTGGGTCTTCTCTGATTTTTGACTTTTGTGCTCTACGCAACCAGGCTTCTGTGACCCATGCACTACCTGGTTCCTGCTTTATTGGAATAGCACTCCAAGATCGCCCCGGCTTTAAATGTGCCCAAAACGTAGGTCTATAGGTATGTCAAGCAATAGCCCTGCTTCCTTTATCTTCAGCAAAAATAGCTGTCCTGTCCCGACTCTGAAGCCAGCTCTCTGCTCGCTGGCTTCTCCTGCACGCGAAGACCATTACTAGTGTGTTGCCTTCTGACCCAGAATATGAAATTTATTTGTACTTTGATCAAAAGTCTCTAAATTGCCCCTCTGATATGATTGGTTCTTGGCTGATACAAAGATTGGGCCCTCCCAAGACAGCAGTATGTAGTAGGGTCTTTGGTTGCATGGTTCCTGACACTGAGGTACAGGGTATACTAAATTTTGAGTCCTAACTCTTGGGTTTCAATTCTGACTCTGTCATTTACTGGCCAGTGGTCATAGGGTAAATCAGTGAACTACTTGACCTCCTCCTCTGTAAAGTGAGGATTACACCACTGTCTACTTCATAAGTAAATGGGGTACTATGCACTCAGTGGCCCAGAAACCAAGAAAACACTAAATGTACTCTAGGGACATTTCAAACCCTTTGAAGACATAAGAACCTTCACTTCTGAAAGAGTCATCCCAACATGGCATCAAAACTACTAAATCATAGCTACATCCGATAATAAACATAAATATATGGGGTCCGGCAGAAGTAACACCTGCCTGAGTGTGGTTGGTAGGGTAATAATGTGGGTGTAATAATTTATAGTTTTAATTTGAACACTTCACCTAAAAATGTCATGTAGTGTGCTTAAATGTGATAGTGTTATGTTACAGAACTACATGCTTATGATTTTGTAATCAAAGATTTTGTAATAAAAAGGGGGCATTATTTATGCCAGACCCTGTACATGTGAGCATAAATAAGCATTCAAATATAAAAATATTTTAAAGGAGATTTGTATAACTTTGCCTTTGAAATCTGTTTACAAGTCATTTACCATGGACTGTGGCTTCTTAACGATTGATATACATATATAGGCATTCTGGTGAAGGAAAGAAAAAATTATAGCCTAAAAATTGTTCACAAATATAATGAAAGTTTTATGAATATTAAATTTAATAATGAATAGAGCTGGCATGTTATGTTGGATAAACAATTGTGAGTTTAGAGTTTTCTGTTTCTTTGCTGGAGCCAACACCAGATTTCCAGATTCGAGCACTTCTGTCTGCCTCAGAAAAGCTTTTAGGCCCGTAGTCACTGTGCCCAACAAATAAATAACTGGGTGCCTGAAGAGTGTCCGCGAGGCTTGGTGGAGCCGTGGCCCACCAGGGATGCTGATTGAAATGCAGAGCCTTAGGCCTCGCCCTGTGCAAGTGAATGAGCATTTCTGTAATCCACATTTTTAAGCTCTCCAGCGGACTATTTGCATGCCAACTTTTGAGAAGCAGTGAGCTGGGCCCAGGCCTAGGGAAGGTAAGAATGGCCGGAAGAAGCAGATGGGAAGCTTGGTTGCCAACCTGGCCGCACTTAACAAGCCTTCTTCAGGCTCTCAGCAGGATGGAGCAAACTGCAAGTCCAGGAAAAACAGGCAGCAGCATACATGCCTCCCTGGAACCTGAATTCCGTTTTCATAGAAATAGCATGAGCGATCTGTATGCCACATTCAGCCCCCAGATGTTGAGTCAAGCTCCCTTTTCCAACTGGGAATGAATAATTTATAGTCCCATTGTCTTAAATCCAAAATAATAAGGCTGTCTGTCGAAGCAGTGCCGAGTCCACAGTTTGAGGACATACTCATAAATCCTTAAGTACTTTTCTAACTAGTTGAAAAAAATTCACCAAGTGGCTTTGAAAAAAAAGGGAGAGAGAGAGACACTGAGATGGCGTTCTGTGAACCCACGATCCGGAGCGTGGCTGCCACAGAAAGGACCAGGACTAGTTAAAGTACAGATTCCTGGGTCCCGCCTCCGAGCTTTCAAACCCAGTTAGCAGGTGGAGCCCAGAAAACTGAATTTTTAAACACGGGCCCCAGGTGATTCTTCTGCTTCGTGTTGTCTGGCAGCTTCACCTTCTGGACCCAGATGTGAGCTGACCCCGTGGGGCTGGTCTCCACCCTGAGTTCGCTCTGTCTCCCGGGTAGAACTGTGGCCTCCAAAGAAGGTCAAACCTATTGCTGGAGGCAAGTGTCACTCCTTCCTTCCCAGAAAACTCTAAAGATACAAAAACTGCCGGCTAATCTCCCAGAAACCAAAAAGCACGCCCAAATAATCCTCTGGAGAATCCCTCCCTGTTCCCAGGAGCCATTTCTCGGGTTTTCCCAAAGACAGAGGCCGCTCCTCGGACTGCCTGAGGGCTTCGGATGCTACCCTGAAAGCGGGAAGGCCCAGTACAGTGGGGTGGGAGCAGGGGCAGCACTGTCCCCCAGCTCTCTCATTTCAGACCCATTTGTTTGTCTTGGGCAGCAGAGATTTTGGTCTCCAACTGAGTCAACTTCACCTGATTTGATTGGGTCACCTCCCAACAAAGTGAAGCAATTTTTACCTCATCAATCAAGATGGTGACTCCTGAAAGGTGACTGGACACAAAACTACCTCGAGGACTTACACCCTCTCAGCAGGAAGCTCAATAGACCCAGAAAAATGGTTTATTTAAAAAAAGTCATTACCACACTTACAGGTTTGGTACTCTGGGAGCAAACAGCAATTGGTTTTTGTAGAGAGAGGACTTTACCGCACATTCTAGAAGACATTCATTCATTGAGCCACTTAGCATTTACTCTTTACTCTTTAAGTTTACACCTTTTGGCCCAGGGATCTAGATGGGAGAGTGGGGGAAGGTCTAGAGAGAGGAGAGGGGAGAACCAGCCTGACACATTGTGTTATTAGCGACACCGAAGGAGTCTCAGCCTCTCTGAGTCATTGGCTAAATGAGTCCTGACTGGAAGAGAGATGATGAGTGCCTCCTTAGTAGGAAGGAAGTCAAAGAGCTCTGGGAAATAGAACTGCTTCTCCACAAGCCCATACGCTGAGACAGAAAACCGACCACTCCACCCTGCAGCCTGGAAAGCTACAAGTGACCACCAGTCTTTCGGATGACACATGGATGCAGGGAAAAATTTCTGTTATCTTTAAAAAACAGCACAAGGAGAACACTTTGATGGTTGCCAGATGGGAGATGGGTGTGGGGATGGATGAAGGGGTGAGGGGATTAAGAAGTACAAATAGGTAGTTACAGAATAGCCATGGCGATGTAAAGTACAGTGTAGGAAATGGAGTAGCCAAAGAACTTATATGCATGACCCATGGACATGAACACTGGAGAGGGGATTGCCTGAGGGGGTTGGGAGTGCTGGGTGGAGGGGGGCAAAGGGGGAAAAATTGGGACAACTGTAACAGTATAATCAATAAAATATAATTAAAATAAATAAAAATTATACACAAAAATTGTTTTCAAAAAAATGAAAATAGCACAAGCACAGCTCTGGCTGGGTAGCTCAGGTGGTTGGAGCACTGTCCCATACACCAAAAGGTTGCAGGTTTGATTCCTGGTCAGGGCGCATGCCTAGGTCGTGGGTTCGATGCCCTGTTGGGGCACATACAATAGGCAACTGATCAATGTTTCTCTCTCACATCCATGTTTCTCTCTCTCTCTTTTCCCCGCACCCCTCTCTCTCAAATCAATAAACATATCTTCAGGTGGAGATTAAATAAAAAAATAGCACACACATAAGAGCAGTGGCCCTTGGCTCAGAGTTGAGGAGAGGTGGGCTCCCTGGGGCAGGCAGGAGAGCAAAGGCCCTGCCTGGAAGGTGGGGGTGGCTCCCCACCTGGGCTCCAGGGGACCACTGGCATACAGGAACATGGCCTGGGCTTTGCCACATCCTCCCAGTTTGCAAAAGATGCTAAATATCCAGACTTCCAAGTGACTTCTCCCAAGTCGTAATTACTGGCTTTAGTTTCTTTTTTAAACACTACGTAAAATAAATGTGTTGGCTGCAACCCCTGTCCGAAAGACTAGGGACTGAAATAGGAGAACCCCACATTCTCTGTAGACCTCGGAGACTGAGGGAACAGTCTCTGTCCCTGAGGGAGACTGTGCTTGTCCAGGTCCCTCAAGATCCACTCTGTCCTGTCTGAGGCAAGAAGGCCAGTGTTGGGTTTGAACCAACAGATGACACAGGAATTAGTGATCAAGGAAAATGGCCTGCCTCCTGCAGAGCCTGTAAATGGGACTTCCTGAGCTCCTTTCACCTCCAGCCAGGTGAGCTTTAATTACCCAGAACAATGCTCAAAGTGTCTGTGTTCCTTCTTGCTTGTCCTAGTAAATCCCTAATCACTCTTAAAGACCCAGCTCAAATGTCACCTCCCCTGGGACACTTTACCCAATGCTTTTCATTGAATCTAATCCCGAAGCCCTCCCTCCTTTCTGTCCCACAATAGTCCAGATAAAGCCTCCAACTAGAGAGCAAGGTGACAGTTGCTACAACATTCCAGGAACCCCAGGAGGACAGGGTGGAGGTCAGCATGCAGATCACTGTTACTGAGCAATTATCATGGGCCTGGCGTTTTGCAACCACACTCTTCTCTCCTCTGCTCTGAGGTAGGTAGGCATTTTACAAAGAAAGTGAGACTCGAGAAGCTTAAGTAATCCATCCAAGGCCATGCAGGTAGAATGAGACAGCTGAACTTGAATCCAGGCCTGGCTCACACAGAGCCTGCGTTTTTCACACCCCAGGGCCCAACCCAGGGCCTCAAGCCTTTGGAATTCAAGAAACAACAACAAAAAAGCTCCATTCTGAAAGACGTGTTTAGAAAATGAAACAAAGTTTTGTCAGGGTTGAAGGCACCCTACAATGGAACTTGAAATAAACAAACAAACATACTGACGTGAAACAAACAACCACGATATTCTATTAATGTCCAAAAGGAAGGGACAGAAGAGTGGGTACAGTCACTGCCTCTGTGTAAGGACCTGTAGGATTGAACTTAGGTTCCCCCCAAAGCAGACCCTCGGACAAGGATTTGGGAGCCAGTGGCTTATCCAGAAGGAAATTCCAGGAAGCCCCATAAAAGGAGTGGGGAAGTAAGTCAGGGAAGGGGATGAAGCTGACAAAAGGGTGTGTTCCTAAGCAGGTTTTCACTCTGGGCAACGAGACCAGTCCCTCTGGGGATGTCTGGGAGGCTTGGTGAACACATGTCAGAAGCCAGAGGAAAGCTTTGTACTTCTTTTCAGAGAGTGAGATGAGGGGGAGAGGGAGGAAAAGTGGGAAGGGGAGGAGAAGGACTACAGAGAAAGGGGGGAGAGGAATCCTCCTGGCCACCTAGGCACACACACCCTAGGAACCACCCCAAACCATACAACAATTTTAGGAAATTTGTGACTCCAGCTGGCTGAGGTTACACTTACTTCTAAAGGAGGAACCCCCCAGAACCTGGCACAAAGGGAGTGTGTGTATATCTCATTTAAGGAAAGCTTACATCTGCTTTCAATACCTTGCATGGTTAGCTGCACAGTCTTTCAAACCATCACCAGCTCTGAGGTTTCTGGCACCGAGACGCCAATGGCCAACCATGGGGAAAGAAAGCGTCAAGTTCCCACAGCAAGTTGGTGCCAAAATCAAGGTCAACAGGCACAAGAAACCAGCACCACTGAGAGTAGCCAAGCTTCACCCAAGCAGCTTAGGCACTAATTTCCTTCCTGGCTTCCTTTCTTAGTATCCAGAGGAACCCATTTAAGAAACAACAGCAAGCCAGTATAGCGCTGAAGATAACGGCCTAAATCGTGTTCGTGCTTGTTTGTTTTTAATGAATATCAGTAATAATGCAGTATGGTAGCCACTGCTCACCTCTTCACCTGCATGGACTTATGTCTTCTCTCCAATGTGGCTGAACAGTAGAGCCCCCCGTAAACTGATTATTTCCTTTTTTACTTCATAGTCCATCAGTTCACATATGAAAATGCAAACTCCCTGTACCTGCTTGGTTACTTTGCTCCGCCCTCTGGGGAATCCAAGGCAATATGGTTAAGGTGTCACGGGCAGAAATAATACTAGAGATTAAAAGGCAGCTAGAGGTTAAGGGATGGTGCGGGGACTTTAGTTTTCCCACAGGATATCTCCACGAGGGCTGGGGCCTTGCCTCATTCACCACCACTTATCAGCACCCAGAATCATGCCTGGCACACAGCAGATCTTCACTTGATATTTGCTGTATGAATGATCTCCATCAGCAGCATGTCCTGCCCCAAAGCACACTTGAAGCCCAAGTGAAAAGAGTGAGCTTGCTCTGAAAACACATTGGGAACAAAACCCCTGGCACCCAACACTCTTCACCCCTTCCTACTGAACCACATACGTGCCCACAACTACCCTAGACACACACACATCTCCAAGGATGTACTCCACCCGCCAGCTGGGCACACAGGGTGAGCACATGAAGGTTTTCGAAATGTCTGAACAGTGGATTCCCATGTCTAAGTTCCCTCCTGGGCCTGTCTGTCCTCTCTCCCATCTCCCAGACCCAGAGGTGTGTACTCAGGAGCTGACCAGCCCGGCACAGACACAACGTGGGGCCCGAGGAGCAGTGGGGGGCAAGAAGAGGTCAGGTGCCGAGAGTATGCCATCTCTGGGAATTCACACATTTCCAAAGGCTCGACATTTAGAGAAAATTCTCTAAAATTCCAGACCCAAAAGTCTTTTAAAGGGCATCAGTTTAGACTAAAGATCGAGTATTTTAAGCGGCTGGACACTTATGATCTGTCATCTTTCCTGCCTCACAAAGCTCTGGGACTTCTGCCCCCCCCACCTCAAGACTCTAGAGGTTTGTAGGACTTGTTCCAGTCCCCATGTCAAAACAATGACAGAATCAATACCCAAAGGCACTGACTAAGAAGGAAGCTAAATTGGTTATTTGAAAAATATTTTTTTTAATTTTTTAGGTACAGTTGACATTCATATTACATTAGTTTCTGTCAGGTGTACAACATAGTGATTACTCACTTATATAACATACAGTGATCCCACCGATAAGTCAGTACCCACCTGACACCATACGTAGCCACTACAGTATTATTGATTATATTCCCTACTCTGTACTTTGCATCCCCGTGACTTTGCAACTGTACCTTGCTTCTCCAGCAACCAGTCTCCCCACAGAGCCAAAATGGTCAGGAGGGAGTAGTGTCATTATCATTTTACTTTAAACAGTTCACCGCTGTGCTACAAGACTCCAGAGAGCAGGAGTCACAACTTGCTTGCTGCCGTATCTCCAGTCTGGGGACACAGCGGACACTCAGTCCACAGGGTGCATTGAGTGGAATTCATCCATCTCAAGGAAGGATGCTAGTTGAGGGCCTGCTAGGGAGCAGGTACCAAGAGATGTAACTTATATGTTATTTAACCCAGTCCTTGTCTCACCTCTAGGATAAATATCATTCTCCTTTTTTCAATGGCAAAACAGAGATTCAACAGAATTGGTAAGTGGCAGAGGCAGGACTCAAACCCAGATCTGAGTGACAGCAAA
This sequence comes from Tonatia bakeri, assembly GCA_004024845.1. NCBI lineage: Eukaryota > Metazoa > Chordata > Mammalia > Chiroptera > Phyllostomidae > Tonatia > Tonatia bakeri. The sequence goes on from PVIA01006197.1 coordinate 93,705, forward strand.
GACAATTCTCCCAAATATCCACTCATGGAACACTGCACCCAACAGGGTGCTCCTAGCTTAAAAGCTAAGAACATTACATAATTATAAGTTGTGGTGGTTCATCAAAGTATGAGGGCCCCAGAACCAAAGGGAAACGGTGAAGACAGCATTTGGCTAGCTCTGGTTTGGGTGACGGGCAGCTGATTCACCCAGCGGAACCCACAAGGGAGAGAGCTTTCATGCCCACTTGCACTTTGAATAAGGATCAGAGCGCAATGCCGGACACTCCTCCACATGAATTATGGCTCAGGCGAGAAACACAACAAAGCAATTTGCCTGCGTAACTAATTCTTCTTGTCCTTAGCGCTGAAGGAGCAATACTTTAGCAGCCAGTGAGTTGGATAATTGGAAATAAGAGCAACTCTCTGAGCGGGCTGAGGAAGGCTGAAGAAGGCTGGTTTTTATCAGCCTCACAGCTATTTCTTATCATCAGTGTCTACGTGCAAAGAATAAAATAAATAAATACAGCTGCAGGAATAAGTAAGCCTTCCTTATCCACCAACACAAGCAAATCTTTTTTTCTTTTTTAAATCCTATCCCTTGAAAATCCTTTGAAACTCTATGAAATAATAGTGAAACTCAACTCCTTGGCTTTGGCAGAGGAATCTTGAATGTAGGTTATCAAACGAACAGTTCCTCCGATTGAGCGAAATTTTGCCAGAATCAATGTTCCTTCCGACAGAGACAGAGATGATGAGGCTAAGACTTCTCTGCAAGAAGTTTTGTCCTGATTGCTAACAGGATCCAAGCTCCTCTACGCTTTTCCAGGTACGTGCTGGCAGGAAATGCTGGCAGACCTGCACCCTGTGCACCCAGAGACCCAGAAGATTGTGTGCACATCCACACACTAACCTGCCAAGCCCTTCTCCATATGCTCTCCCATTTGGTTGGTTATGTTCTCAAGCAATTCACAGCCCAAGCCAAGCCAACACGCAACCCGCGGTGCAGAAGCTCTCATGGAATCCTGCAATAAGAACCTGTGTTTACACCCGAGGCATTTCTCGCTCTCCACTCATGGACTCATTCCGCATTGCCGGGGCCACAGGTTTTTAATAATAAAAGTTACAGGCAAAATGACAGGTTGGAGTCTTCCCTTGGGTGAAGGATGAAAGAAAACCAGTCCTGGGGAAGGGGTCTTTTTACAACTAAAGATGTTACAAATAATACAGCAGTTCAGGCATAACCTTTGGAACTATATATAATAGTATGTAGAGAGAAAGGTGGAGAATGTTCTATTCATCAAAATCTTTTTTGGAGCAGAAACTGCATATACTTTAAAACCAGCTGAGGGTCAAGGGTAAGTCCCCCAGAGCAAGTTCAAGACACAAAGGTGGTGAAAAATCACTCTGCATAATAAAGAAGCAAGAAATTTGGCCTAACCCTGCAGAAGGAGAGAGGAGGAAAGGAGCTGACGTTACTTGACCAAACAGAAAAAGCTGAAAAGGGAACGCCCAGGTGATAAGGTGACCAAGGAGTGGGTCTGAGGCAGAAAATGTCCAACAGGGAATTTTCAACACTCAGCTGCCAATGACTCTTAAATAAAATATCAGAATTACAACATGGCTCCCTGCTTGGGAAACTTCAGCGGTTTCCTGTAGCTTCCAGGAAACAATTCTAAAGCCTCAACCTGCTCTCCAATGCCTTCCCCCTCCAGGCTGGCTCCAGCTGTACCCCAGCTCCTGAGCCAGTACCCCGTCTGTGAGGATGCTGCCGGCTGGTGGGCCATGGCACAGGGGCCCCAGATTCCCTGGACCTTGTACCGCACTCTGTTGCAGTGTCAGGTGACTGGGTTATGCCAGCTTTCCGCAGAAGGGCCTTTCTCCTCCACACTCCGGAGGGTGCGTGACTTCCCAGGGACCTTCAGCTCCCACCAGATCCCACTGTTCTCTCCTGCTTCCTGTCACTAAATTCCACATCGTTCACTCAAATGACCTTTCCCTGCTCCCCCTCCTCTACCCCTCCTTGAGAAGTACCCATACTTTGAGTCCCAGCAGGTTCCCATCAACTCAAAAATCCCCAAATGCCACAGCTCACGGGCATCATGCCCGTCTGAGAACTTCGTGTCATCTCTCAACCCTTCCACTTGGCAGTGTCCTCCTGCTCAGCTGGATCCTAACCTTCTGACAGCTCAAACCATTTAGTTTTATTGTCACCACTATTCTGGTATCTTCCACAACTTCCGTACAGTGCTGAGTGCCAAATGAATGTCAGGTGCTTGTGAACAAGTGTGCCTTTGATTACCCAGCTCTCTCCACCAGACTCGGACTGCTCAGCTCAGACCCACAGGCTCCCTGTGACTCGGCACTTTCCCGTCAACTTTCCAGAACTCCACCTGCTGGCGAAAAACTTGGCTGCTTTTTCACCGAGCCTGTTTGTGCCAGATCTAGGACTGGTAGGGGACCTGTGTGGCCCAGGATGTGTGTTTACACTTATACACGCAGAGTCAAGGAGTGGACGATCATTTACAAACTTCTGAACAAATAACTCCTCTGGAATCTGACGGCTTGCCTGGTTCGAGGTTCACAGTAAAGAGTGGGGGGCGTCTTTCTTCCACCCCTCTGTTTGGGGAAGTTCTCTACTAGGATGTGAGCTCCTCAGAAAGCGAATCCTGGTGTGTCTGTCCGGCTGGAAAGGCCGGAATGGCAGCCAGCTGAGTTTCTCTGTCTTCACAGCCTTTCGCCCTCCCGAGTAGCTGGACTGCTCCGCGTGGCTTCCAAGAGAGTAGAAGCTGAAGCTGCCCAGTGTCTTCAGGACTAGTCTGGAAACTGGCACAGAGTCAAGTCCATGCATTCTCTTGGTCAAAAGGCCAGCACCAATTTAAGGAGAGGAGAAACAGACCCCACCCCTCAATGGGAGGAGTAGCTTATGCATCCAAGGAGAGCCCGAGCTGTTCACATTTGCAGACAACTCACCACCGTACTCATAATCCAGCAGTTGGCTCAGAGAAAACCTCAAGTCCAGACCCTTGGATGGAGCAGAGCAGTGTGGTAACGATGCTCTTGATCTGAACTATTCAAGTGACCACTGGCTAAACGTAAAACACTGAGCTACAGTGGGGTGAAGTGCAAATCTCAGGACCATCACTTACTAGTTATGTCTTATCGAGCAAGTCATCTTATGCTTAAAACACCCCAATGTCTCCCTGCTTTCATGTGGGGAGAAATCTCAGACCAGCAGGCAGGACGCAGCCTTGCCATTTGTAGGTGACTCGATTGACATTTCTACCATGGTTTGTCAAATGAACAGATGACTCAGTCAATAAATCAATGAACTGGATTAGTGAATGAATGGGGGAAAAGCCCCAACAGCGAGCCTCTCTTTAGGGATCATGAACTCTGTCCCCAGAGGGACAGTTTATACCAAGGACCTTCTAGTGGCTAAAGCTGACCAACTCTGAATCCCAAGACCCCTTTACTGGCTGTGTGTCCTTGGGCAAGATAAGAATCTTGCACATAATAGATGTTCATTTAATACCTGTGACATTCACAAATTCTAAAATGTTTGTTATGTAGTTGAACGAGGTAGCGAATAATAAAAAATGATCCCAACGATACACCCTCCCCCCCCATACTGGTGAACTCTACCCATGAAGATCCCTCCTTGTGGCGAACACCATTTGGTGGGAATTTTCCCTACATCCCCTCCTGCTTCCTTCCTAACACAGCAGCCGCCAGACAATGTCAGCCCCACCAGCTCGGTCAGACAGACGCATTCTCATTTATTGGCACACACAGCACACTCCCTCCCGTAGGCTTCACTTTGGAGTGTGCGCATACTGGCCCAGCATCCAGAAAAGCTGAAGGCCTCACCTTTGCTGGGGTGGAGGTGGGGAGGGCTCTCCAGGCCTCGCTGGTACAGTCAGATTGAGTGTCCGCTCTGCTTGTTCCCCAGTGAGCACCCCCCTGAGCTGCCTCCACCAGCAGCAAGAGCAGCAACAGGCACCCTGTTAATCGTGTCCCCTAGCATTCAACTAAAGTGTTAGCTCCCTGAGAGGTGTTCTGTACACTTGGGGCAACACTTGTCTAGTGCAATTACATTTACTACTAAGTACCACGACTAGGACTTCTGCTGTTACTACTTACTACTAATAGCAACAACAACAACAACAATAATAATAATAATAAAGTAAGTCTTAGTTACTACAATCATAACAACATTTCCATCAACAGATCACATATGCAAAAGTGGTCCCATAAAATTATAGTGGAGCTGAATACTTCCTGCTGCCTAGTGACATCATACTGCCCTGATGTCACAGTACAACACATCATTCAGATGCTTGTGGTGATGCTGGCGTAAACGAATAAACAAATCGGCTGCACTGTCAATCACATCCAAGCATAGCACATACGGTTATGTACAGTCCATAATACCTGATAAATATAATTAGTGAGTATGTTACTGGTTTATGTATGTACTTGTCTATACCTTTTATTGTTATTCCACAGTATACTCTTCCTACTTATAAAAAACACTTGCTTAAAACAGTATGTTGTGTTTACCATCATTTTCTCTTGTGCTTAATTTACCGTCGTGCCATTTTGTGCAGTATGGCCCCGTCCGTCTCCCACTGCTAATGCCGCCACGTAGCCCAGGTGTACGGCAGGCCCCACCATCTAGGTCTGCGTCAGTGTGCTCCATGACATACAGCAACGACGTTGCCTAACAACGGATTTCTCAGAATGCATCTCTGTCATTAAATGATGCATGACTTTTAGAATGTGTTGCAATTATTGTTACCATGTATCAAAAAATTAAATTGTTTAGTCCTCTCAATAACTCCATGAAATAGGCAAAATTATGATCCCAAGTTCATAGAGGAAGTCCTGAGGTTCAGAGAGGTTAGGTGACTTGCCCAAGTGGCCACGCAGAAAGCTGTAGCCCAAGCAGTCTGGCCTCAGGGTTGCTTTGTCACATCACAGCCACAAGCACACTGTTCTCATCTATTTGTCTCTCCCTCGAGATCAGGGGTTCCTTGAGGGCTGGTGTGCTTTCTCCTCACCTCTGAGGCCTCAGTGGTTATCAGGAGGCCTGCACAGAGAAGGTGTCTGGGAGTAGATGTAATCAGATGAATGGGGGCCCTGTGACTGGACACGTGGGGCCATTCATCCACCAGCATTAACCGTGTGAGGAAGCATCCCCACCATCTGCCAGACCTCCTTCCTCTGGTGCAACAGACATTCTAAAACCCAGCCCAGGGACACAGCTATCTTTTGACTCTAGGAGATAGTCAGTTCATCACCCATGGCCATGAGAGGAATTAAAATTAGTTGGGCTGAGATGAAAAAAGACAGCTTAGATTATTCAAAGTTGCCTTTATTTTTTTTTTTAGTTTTCTTTCTTTCTTCTCCTCTTCTTCCTCCTCCTCCTAATCCTTCTCATTCTCCTCTTCCTCCTCCTCCTCCTCTTTCTCCTTCTTTTTCTTCTTCTCCTTCTTCCCCCCGTCCCCCTCTTATCTAGTAGATCACAAGTGCCAAATACCTAACCTTGCCACATTGGAATAAGCAATGACTGTTTTTATTTATGCCTCTCCAGCATTTCTGCTGGGAAGTCTTCCCCAAAGAGATGCCTCCCCAGCTTGCCTCATCCCTCTCTTTCTTCCTTCATCTGATACCTGTTCTCATGTACAACCGAAACACTGGGAGGAACACCCAAAGGTAACCCAGGTGCCTTTTCCTCAATGACTTTGGCCCCCCATGATGGGCACAGTGTGTGGATGGGTCCCACAGAAGATAATGCAAATGGTGCTTGAACAGCTAGAGTACATCAGGTGAGCCCCTCAGTGTGCCAGGCTGTGGACTGGAGACTTTCACACACACTAGTCAACATGTCGTTTAAGCTCACAAGGCAAGGTATTATTAGCACTTTGCATGCAGGTGTGAGAGCTCAGGTCGAGCCTCACAAATCCCAAGAAGCCAGCAATTAAACCCCAACAAACTGGCTCACACTCCAGCCTCTTTCCTCCTCACCTCGAAGAGTGTAAGATGACAAGGGAGTCAGTTCTTAGCATGCAGAAGTAAAGACAGGAAAAGGCCAAGGTAATGAAGAATACAAACACGTTAGTCACCCTGGGAAGTCTATCTTATTTCTGCCACAACTCGTCCATAAAGAGAAAGATGGAACTTTTCCGATGTGAGAAATCTTCCATGTAGGACTAGGGAACACCCAGGAAGCTGGATAAAATGCAGACCCCTGTGTCCCACTTCAGACAGACTGGACCAAAGCCTCTGGGGGCCTGGAAATCTGCATTGTCAAAAAGCCTTTTCTACCCCCAGGCTGTCTGATGTCCTCTCAAGTCTGAGAGCCTCTGTCCTAGGGGGAAAGGATGAGATCACTGCCTTAGAAGGACAGTGGACTTTGGGGGCAGAGGGAGGAAGGGGCCACCGCACACCTGGCTCCACGGACGTCCTCCCAGTGCTGCAGGAAGCACTAGGGAGACTGGCCCAGGGAACCTTTCTCCCAGCCATACCTGGCCTCCCTCTCCAGGGAGATACTGAGTTGGCCAAAAAATCCATATATACGGTTTTCTCCATAAAATAAAAGTCTGTATGGTTTTCTCCACATTTTTCATTTTTACCAATAACTTTATTGATTTAGATATTTTGAGTATGTTGGCTATCTCCCACATGGTATGACATTGATCATTCTCAATTAACATGCTATTTGATCGCTATCAACTTTAGCTGGTCTACTCAACTATGGAGCATCGTCCAACGAGAAATCTCCAGCATGAAACTTCACAAACCACTGATGTGTTCGATCGGTCACAGCACCTTCTCCATACACTGCACAAATCTTGTGTGTGTGCGTGTGTGTGTTTCAGTTGCATTTTTACCTTTCTTGAAATAACAAAGCATGATATGCTAAAAATGCTACATAACTTCTTCCATCTTCAATGTTAAAATGACTACATAAAAATTTACCAATTTTGCTAAGTTTTTTTAAATATGTGCTGATATGACAGCTGCCAGGATACAATCTAACACAACTGTTTCAAATGAAGTTAAAGACAACCAAGTGCTACTAGAGTCATCTTACAGGAAAAACTGAATGAACTTTTTGGCCAACCCAGTACTGAACTGACCTTTTCTCAACACTGGAACCATTGAATGAGTACATACACCCACCAGCATCAGGGGCATGAAGCTAAGGGTCTCTAGACAACTAACTTACACTGTCTTCCATTACAAGGATCTTATACTCAGAAGTAGGGCTAATGTTTCTCAACTCATTTTGTGTGTGGGGCAGTGCTAACCGGGAAAAGGAAACATGTCAGTGCATGAACAATTACTTAAACTTTCAGCTGTCTACAGTCTTGTATGCTCTGCTGGAGAAGTTACTCGATGAGTTTTGGTATCTGTGGACTAATGCAAAGCAGCACAGAGCATGAACTTTCACTAGATATTTGTAGGTCCACAACTGAAATTCTAGCAAACCATGAGCTAGTAGCCTAAGG